>BMAO01011210.1:0-27395 GCA_019973975.1 Trichonephila clavata | reverse complement strand
CACTAGGCACCCACGGCCTATTGATTTATTACATTATAAAGGATATTAAACATGAGTTTTTCAAGTGTAAATAGGTACTAAGAGTCTACAGTTATATCAAGTCATACTAACATAATTTATTTTTGCTGCTCGCAACTGTGGTCCTTTGTTTAAAACACACACTAGTATTATTAACACATATTAATTTTAGCGCGTTTTCACGTAGTGGAACAAAAGCGCTATTAGGAAGCAAATTTCGTCTTCGTTTCATACATTGTGGTACCTTTTTCTCAGCTAATAAGCAACCAATTGACCTCGCGTTTTCGGCATTTGGTCGCATTTGTGGTCCTAGATGAGCCAATCATATTTAAATTTTCCCATAGTTTTCCCAAATTTTCCTCCATTTCGCTAGTTTATAACAAAATTTCTCGAATTTTACCTAGTAAATTTATTGTTTGCAAAAGTTTTTAAAAAAGATCTACCTGCATTTGGAAGGAAATCTTCACAAAAATGTTCAGAAACAAGTATAAAAGGCTCTGATTTTACTTTTTTAATTCTGTTTTTTAAACGTAAAGTAACAAAATATATAGTTTGAAGTGAAAATAGTTTTTTTTTTGAAATTTAAAAGTGGTAAGATAATAGTGTAAGTGAAAATAGTTTTTCTAAAACTAAAAGTGTGAAATTTATTTTGAAAACTAAAAGTGAGAAAAGTTTTTTTGAAACCTGAAAATGGAAGGAAAAGAACGTTGACTGGAAAAAGTGAAAGGAAAGCCGACCGTGAGGAAACTTTAGTGGACTGTTCATTAACGGTGACTTCCATGAACCAATCCTCCTTCCATTCAACACCCTGTGACAAAAAGAATGCAGCGTTTTAGAACAGATTTTCGTCTCAAACCAAATTCCAGCACTTCCGATTTCCAGCCAATCAATTCAATTTGCATTGTTCAACGTACAATCCCTTCGCAAACACATAACCAGTGTACGTGCGGATCAGGTTCGTCTATCATGTGAAGTTTTGCTATTCAAGAAACAGGGTTAGTGACTGGTGAGAATCATGTATATTGAAGGATATAACGAAGTCATCCGAAACCCTTCATTGCATCCAATAGCTCAAGCCCAATCATTATGCTCGCATTCCCGAAGAAGTAACAAACAAGCAACATCAGAGACCAATCATACAAAATAAGCAATCGAGATGACTATTTGCAACTACAGAGTATCAATATAATCAATTTATATCGCAATCCAAAATCTGATGGGAATCCTTCGAAAACTTCTTACATCAACACGCCATCTGGTTCTAAGTTTAAATGTGATCTTGTGCGCAGATTTCAATGACAAGATTACTAATGCAAACGATAATTAAGAATATATTTGAAAACGGAATTTGACCTCGACATGCTATCACCACGTGAACCAAAACTGATTCTGGCCCCACTATCGCAATGCAGTTCTTTGGAAATTGACTGACTACACCATCAGTGTTTACGTATACGAGTCATTTCTTTACATTCCATAAGCCTTTGTTATAGTTAAGCTAAATAAACTTTAAGTAATGTAGTAAAGTTATTATTAATTGTATATACTTTTCCTTGTTAAACTTAAAAGAATAAATACATAGAAGCCAGTTTTTGTAGCTTCTGTAAAAGAATATATATATATACTAGCTGTTACCCGCCCGCTTCGCTGGGTATTTCAAGATGTTTTATAAATTTTTACTGCTTATATATATGTATAAATTATTGATATCTAAGTCCTATCATTAAGAATTCGATTGAATTGAAAAATATACTTATACCTGTAACTGTCACCTGTTGATAAAAAAAAAGGGCAGAACTCATCTAATTTGTATTTTCTAAAAATCTCTAAAATTGAAGCATAGAATGATGTTTGCTCTTTCGTAACTCAAAAACCAAGTGGATTCCCGCAAAACCAATTTTCGGTGGATCTCTACTCCGTAAATTGAACATGCAAGCCAAATTTCAAGTCTAAATCTAACAGAAAAAAGCAAAAGTTTTACTATAAATATCCCCGTAATCCCGTTGAGAGCCGTTTTCCAAAATTACCGCTCTTAGCGGATTTCAATTCAACAAAAGAAAAATGCAAACCAAATTTCATTATTATAGTCCTTGTAGCTCGAAAAAAGTAATTTTTTTTGTCAATACGTCCCAGTAACCCCCTGCAACCCCCCAGAACTTGATTTGCTTAAAATTTATTCTTAGTGGATCCCTATTCAGCAAAAGAAACATGCTTAACAAATTTCAAGTATACGGGTCTAACAATTAAAAACAGGAATTTTTTAATGTAACTCCTCTTGACCCCTCGCAAACATCTTTAGGGGTCAATTTTCATTTTACTCTTTGTTAGAGGAACTCTATTTCATGAAAGGAACATGCCTACCAATTTTCAAGCAGGATGATCAAGTAGTTTAAAAATGGAAATATTTATCGAATACGCCTCTTAATCTCCCGAAATTAAACTTAGTAGTTGATATTCGCGAAACCCATTTTGTAGCGGTTCTCTACTTTACGAAAGGAATCTGCTTATCAAATTTCAAGACTGTACGTCTAACAGTTTAAAAATGGGGATAATTGTCTATAACGCCACTTGAGCCCCCGCAACGCCACTTCTGGGTCTGTTTTCACAAAACCCATTTTGTAGGGGAATTGCACTCTTTGAAAGGAATCTGCTTAGCAAAATTTGAAGACTGTGCGTCCAATTAATTAAAAATGCAAAAAAATTATCAATAACGCCCCTTGAACCCCCGCAACACCACCTAGGGGTCGATTTTCACAAAACACATTTTGCAGTGTATTTCTATCCTATGAGAGGAATCTGCTAACCAAATTTAAAGACTGTGAGTCTAATAGTTTAAAAAAAGAAATAATTATTTATATCTGCCCTTAACCCCCCGCAACACCCCTTGGGGGTAAATTTTCTCCAAACCCGTTTTGCAGCGGATATTTACTCCATGAAAGAAACATTCCTACCAATTTTCAAGCAGGTAGGTCAAATAGTTTAAAAACGAAAATATTTATCTCTTACGCCACTTAATCCCCTGCAACGCCACTTAGAGGTCTGTTTTCAGAAAACCTTCTTATAGCTGATCTCTACTCTATGAAAGAAATCTCTTTATCAAATATAAAGACTGTGCGTCTAATAGTTTAAAAATGGAAATAATTATCTATAACGCCCCTTAAGTCCCCTCAACGCCACTTGGGGCAATTTTCACGAAACCCATTTTTAGCGTATCTCTACCCTATGAGAGGAATCTGCTTACTAAGTTTCAAGACTGTACGTCTAATAACTTAAAAATAGGAATTTATAACGCCCCTTAAACCCCCCGCCCCCGCAACACCCCTTGGGGGTCAATTTTCCCAAAACCCATTTCGTAGCGGATATTTACTCCAGGAAAGAAACTTAACTACCAATTTTCAAGCAGGTAGGTGAAGTAGTTTAAAAACGGATATATTTATCTATTACGCCCTTAATCCCCCGCAACGCCACTTAGAAGTCTGTTTTCACAAAACCTTTTTGTAACTGATCATTATTCTACGAAAGGAATCTATATATCAAATTTAAAGATAGTGCGTCAAATAGTTTAAAAATGGAAATAATTATCTATAACGCCCCCTAAGCCCCTGCAACGCCACTTGGGGGTCGATTTTCAGCAAACTCATTTTGTAGCGGATCTCTACTCTCTGAAAGGAATCCGCTTACCCAATTTCAAGATTGTACATCAAGTAGTTTAAACATGGAAACAATTATTATTAAAGCCCTTAACCCCCTGTAACGCCCCTTGCGTTTCGAATTTCGGAAAATCCTTTCTTAGCTGATGTCTACTCTATCAAAGGAACATGTCTACCAAATTTCAAGTCTGTAGGTTGAATAGTTCCAGAGATTTCGTGATTAGTCAGTCAGTCAGTCAGTGAGTCGCTTTTCTCCTTTATATATATATACTTCGCTGGGTATTTCATGATGTTTTATAAATTTTTACTGCTTATATATATGTATAAATTATTGATATCTAAGTCCTAGCATTAAGAATTCGATTGAATTGAAAAATATACTTATACCTGTAACTGTCACCTGTTGATAAAAAAAAAAGGGCAGAACTCATCTAATTTGTATTTTCTAAAAATCTCTAAAATTGAAGCATAGAATGATGTTTGCTCTTTCGTAACTCAAAAACCAAATGGATTCCCACAAAACCAATTTTCGGTGGATCTCTACTCCGTAAATTGAACATGCAAGCCAAATTTCAAGTCTAAATCTAACAGAAAAAAGCAAAAGTTTTACTATCAATATCCCCGTAATCCCGTTGAGAGCCGTTTTCCAAAATTACCGCTCTTAGCGGATTTCAATTCAACAAAAGAAAAACGCAAACCAAATTTCATTATTATAGTCCTTGTAGCTCGAAAAAAGTAATTTTTTTGTCAATTCGTCCCAGTAACCCCTGCAACCCCCCAGAACTTGATTTGATTAAAATTTATTCTTAGTGGATCCCTATTCAACAAAAGAAACATGCTTAACAAATTTCAAGTATATGGGTCTAACAATTAAAAACAGGAATTTTTTTCTGTAACTCCTCTTGACCCCGCGCAAACATCTTTGGGGGTCAATTTTCATTTTACTCTTTGTTAGAGGAACTCCATTTCATGAAAGGAACATACCTACCAATTTTCAAGCAGGATGATCAAGTAGTTTAAAAATGGAAATATTTATCGATTACGCCTCTTAATCTCCCGAAATTAAACTTAGTAGTTGATATTCGCGAAACCCATTTTGTAGCGGTTCTCTACTTTACGAAAGGAATCTGCTTATCAAATTTCAAGACTGTACGTCGAACAGTTTAAAAATGGGGATAATTGTCTATAACGCCACTTGAGCCCCCGCAACGCCACTTCTGGGTCTGTTTTCACAAAACCCATTTTGTAGGGGAATTGCACTCTATGAAAGGAATCTGCTTAGCAAAATTTGAAGACTGTGCGTCCAATTATTTAAAAATGCAAAAAATTATCAATAACGCCACTTGAACCCTCGCAACACCACCTAGGGGTCGATTTTCACAAAACACATTTTGCAGTGTATTTCTATCCTATGAGAGGAATCTGCTAACCAAATTTCAAGACTATGAGTCTAATAGTTTAAAAGAAGAAATAATTATTTATATCTGCCTTAACCCCCGCAACACCCCTTGGGGGTCAATTTTCTCCAAACCCGTTTTGTAGCGGATATTTACTCATGAAAGAAACATTCCTACCAATTTCAAGCAGGTAGGTCAAATAGTTTAAAAACGAAAATATTTATCTCTTACGCCATTTATTCCCTGCAACGCCACTTAGAGATCTGTTTTCACAAAACCTTCTTATAGCTGATCTCTACTCTATGAAAGAAATCTCTTTATCAAATATAAAGACTGTGCGTCTAATAGTTTAAAAATGGAAATAATTATCTATAACGCCCTTAAGTCCCCTCAACGCCACTTGGGGGCAATTTTCACGAAACCCATTTTTAGCGTATATCTACCCTATGAGAAGAATCTGCTTACTAAGTTTCAAGACTGTACGTCTAATAACTTAAAAATAAAAATTTATAACGCCCCTTAAACCCCCCGCCCCCGCAACACCCCTTGGGGGTCTTGTGAGGATTTTTTGAAATGTTCGACACACGGGAAAAATTATTAATTATTAAGCATTTTGAGTGTTTTATTAAAGTTTGTTCAAAAAAGTTTTTGGCTTTTTATTTTTTAAATCACTGATATTAAAAGTTTTAAAAATAATTTTTATTTAAACGCAACGATATTGATTCATTTCACAGTATGAAATTCAAAAAGAAAATAATACTATGTGATAAAAATATATTTAAAAATATTTCCTTATAATTTTTATGATATTTTTTCTTATATTCTACTGTTCTTCAATAAATCAATCTTTAAGAATAAAAAAAAACCATCGGTTGTGATGGGTTATATGAGGGAATTCCCCTTTTTCTACGCAGCGAGACTCAAAACTACCTCAACTTTTCCCATCTTCCAAACACAAAGCTAACGCAACGTGAATGACCTTGACGAAATTCAGAAAGAAGAACCGAATGAGCATCCCTTACGGGAATCTGGCAACGTTTTTTCAGGATTCTTCACATTTCCGGCTATAAAAAAATTATGGCGTGATAAATCGAAATGAAAACCATCCTATCTCTCAAGTTGGATCGAACTGCACATGGTGTGCAAATTTTATTATAATCGGTTAAGTGGTTCAGGAGTCCATTGAGGACAAACATTGTGACGCGAGATTTATATATATAAAGATATATATATATATATATATTTGCTTTTTTATAGTGCTGATACAGATTTGTGTCATTATTTCTTTTCAGCTCAATAGTAGTACATTTAGAGGAGTGGTATAGTACACACACACACTACTTTCTGTTAGTAAAAAGTTCATTAGTTGCATTATTGTAAAATACAACATGTGAAAACGCGCTAAAATTACTTGGCCATGCCAATGATTGATATCTTGTTTCTCTTCACACTAAAAATTTTTCTTATCTTTAAAATTTTAAAATCTTTCAATTATATTTAATTATCTAACACAGTACTGGGCTAAAATTTGAAAAATAAGCCAAGCCAAAGCAACTCAAAAACCCAAGTGATTGGAGGTAAAGTTTCCCTGCGGGAAACAGGCACTTCTTAACCACTCTTACCATTCTCTTCTTGTGTTAAACTGATGACATTAGTTTAGAATTTCTTTTTTTTTTAAACCATTCATTTCATTTTGAAAGATCTACAGCTTTAATTAAGAATCCTCAACGAGTATGAAATAAGAAACAGAATGAATTTTGTACAGTGATTCATAATATCAAAATTTCAGCCGTTACCAGACCTGACTCTTACAACTTTTTCTGCCCCCGACAAAAATGGAAAATGCCGCCCCTCTACCCAAAGTAAAAAGTTATTGTTAAAAAGGCAAATTGTTTACATAGATCTACACCTATAAAACTTGAATAACATTTGCAAACAAAGAGACAGGATAACAAAACATATGTACTAAAACCCAAAAATAAATCGAAATTAAAATACACAAAAGGCTACAAGTGTTTTTTCCTGACCTTCAATTTTGAAAACTTTCTAATAAATTTTTTAAGGTAACTATAGGGGAAGAAGATGCTTTAAATTTTGCATTTTTTTATTTTTCTTTTAAAAAAATAGAGGGCACTTTGCTGCTTCAATAGATGCATTATTTATGAGAATTCGATCAAAATATCGCTAAGAAATTGAATTTTAAAATTGTAAATAAATATGACGTAACTGTGATTTAGGTACACTTTCTTCAAAATCCGTAGTGTATTGTAAAAAACTAAATTTTTTATTTGAAGGATGTAATTTTTCTATATAATATCTTCAAATTCATTGAAAATTGTGCATTTTTGGTGCAAAAATTACAGAAAGTTTAAACAATTTGTTACAAAATTTTGAAAAAAAAATTTGTTTTATGAAATATTAATTATGTCTAGTTTTGCCTTTATAAATACTCAGTATAGTTTTTAAATCATAAATCAAGTGGATATAGTAAAAAATGGATTTGAGGGCTATTCTAAATTAAATACACAGCGTGAAAAATAGATATTTCGTTTTTCCTAACTGCTTATTGTTAACATTTGAATGCTCATGAATAACTCTATATGTTTATTACTTTTGGTTTTACATTAAAATAAATAAATATTCATATGTATAAATACAAAAACATATATTATTTTGTTATAATTTTTAAAAACAGAGTTCCATTTAAATTAAACATAAAATTAACTTCGTAAATTCATCAAAGACATTTTTTTGTGTATTCTTCTAATAAATATATGTATAAGAAAATTTATAATATCCTGTAATGATGATGTTGAAAGTGAAGTAAAAAAAAAATACTAAAACTTCTAGACATAAAACTTTGGCATTTTGAATGGAAGAAGATGTGAATCGTTAGTAACACGTATTGATGGACAAGTTTCTAAAGAATCTAGAATTTTAAACTTTCAATTTAAAAACTGATAAATTATGCTAAATAATCCAATTAACAATGGTATGGCTTTATATTGTACTAGCCGCGTTACCTTCCCGCTTCGCTGGGTATTTCATGATGTTTTATAAATATATCTGTATATATATATAAAATATTGATATATGTCTCCTAGCATTAAGAATTCTTTTGTATTGAAAAATATACTTATACTTGTAACTCTCCCCTCTTGATAAAAAAAAAGGACAGAACTGCTAATTTGTATTATCTAATATTCTCTAAAATTGAGTATAGAATGATGTGTACACTTTCGTAACCGTATAACAAAGTGGATTTCCGCAAAACCAATTTTAGGTGGATCTCTACTCCATAAAATAAACATGGAAGCCAAATTTCAAATCTAAATGTAATAGGGTAAAAACAAAATTTTTACTATGAATACCCCCCCCCCTCGTAATTCCGTTGAGAGTCGTTCTCCCACAAACCGTTCTTGGCGGATTTAAATTCTACAAAAGAAAAATGTAAAATAAATTCCATTATTATAGTTCTTGTAGTTCGAAAAAAAGAAATTTTTTGTCAACACGCTCCAGTAACCCCTTACTCCCCCAGGAGTTGATTCCCATCAAATGCGTTCTTAGTGGATCCCTATTCAACAAAAGGAACATGCTTAACAAATTTTAAGTACAAAGGTCTAACAATTCTAAGACAGGATTTTTTTCCTATAACTCCCCTTCACCCCTTGCAACCCTCCTTAGGTGTCGATTTTTGTTTTACTCTTTGTTTGAGGAACTCTACTCCATGAAAGGAACATGCCTACCAATTTTCAAGCAGGTAGATCGAATAGTTTAAAAACGGAAATATTTATCTATTACGCCCCTTAATACCCCGAAATGAAACTTGGGGTTTAATTTTCGCGAGACCCATTTTATAGCGGATCTGTACTCAACGAAAGGAATATGCTTACCAAATTTCAAGACTGTACGTCTAATAGTTTAAAAATGGAATAATTATCTATAACCCCCTTGAGCCCCCGCAACGCCACTTGGGGATCTGTTTTCACAAAACCCATTTTGTAGCGGATCTCTACTCTATGAAATGAATCTGCTTACCAAATTTCAAGACTGAGAGTCTAAGCGCCCCTTGAGACCCCGCAACGCCACCTGGGGGTTGATTTTCACAAAACACATTATATATTGAATCTTTAATCCATAAAATGATTCTGTGTATCATATTTAAAGACTGTGCTTCCAGGAGTTTAAAAATGAAAAAGTAATTATCTATAACGCCCCTTAAGCTCCTAACCCCACTTGGGGTCTATTTTCACGAAATCCATTTTGTGGCGTATCTCTACACTATGAGAGGAACCTGCTTACCAAATTTCAAGATTGTGCGTCTAATTGTTTAAAAATCGTAATAATTGCTTATATCTCCCCTTCCCCCCTCAACACCCTTTGGGGGTCAATTTTCCCAAAACCCATTTTGTAGCGGATATTAACTCCATGAAAGAACTATGCCTACCAATTTTCAAGCCAGTTGGCCAAGTACTTTAAAAACGAAAATATTTTTCTTTTACGCCCCTTAACCAACTCTCAACACCCCTTGGGGACCAGTTTTCCCGAAACCTAATTTAGAGCGAATATTAACTCCATGAAAGAGAACTATGCCTACCAATTTTCAAGCCAGTTGGCCAAGTACTTTAAAAACGAAAATATTTATCTTTTACGCCCATCAACACCCCTTGGGGGTCAGTTTTCCCAAAATCTAATTTGGAGCAGATATTTACTCTATGAAAGAACTATGCCTACCAATTTTCAAGCCGATAGGTCAAGTATTTTAAAAACGAAAGTATTTATCTTTTACGCTCCTTATTCCCCCTCACCACCCCTTGGGGGGCTATTTTCCCAAAATCTAATTTGTAGCGGATCTCTAATCTATGAAAGGAATCTGCTGACCCAATTTCAAGATTGTACGTTGAGTAGTGTAAAAATAGAAACAATTATTTATAATACCCCTTAACACCCCCGTAACGCCCCTTGCAGTTCGAATTTCGCAAAAAAAAATCCGTTCTTAGCTGATCTCTACTCCATGAAAGTAACATGTCTACCAAATTTCAAGTCTGTAGGTTGAATAGTTTCGGAGATATCGTGATTAGTCAGTCAGTCAGTGAGTGAGTCGCTTTTCTCCTTTATATATATAGATTAATATATATTACTTTACAAATCATAGATGAAAACATCTTCATTTGCAATTTTCTCAAAATGCATTTTTTTTTTTGGTGATTCCGGTACACTTTCTTCAAATTCTGCTTTACCTATAGTGCTGATATTTTGCATACTACAAGATTAACAAATTTTTAACAAAGTGAATGAATTCGTTTTCAAATAAACATTCAATATTGAATTAACATGCCTAATATACATACACATCAATACACGTTACTTTTAAATGCGTTCGAAATAGAAGCCACTCAGGGCCATTGGATAATGGATGCCACTCAGGGCCCTTGGATAATGGATACCAGGGCCGACTGTAGCAGTTTTGCCACCCAGGACCAGAATGAAAAAAACCGCCCCTCCCCACAAAGTAAAAAAAATATTGATATTGTTCATAAATACTCGCTTGTAAAAAGGAAATCATGACTATCTTGCTGGACAGTACAACCATTAATATTTACAGAATCATTTCCCATAGTTCCGTGGTATTTATATCCAATCCTCCACACAGTCACCGTTAACATTTTTTAACTGGTTGCAGTCAAATATACCATATCTCCTCCCTCCTTAAAGAACAAGTCTCTCCGGAGGTCACCTGATTCTTCCGGAACGCCTAGGAAGTGGCCTGTCTGGAACTGGGACTCCTCGTCTCGGAGTCAGTCTCTGTAGCTGAAGACTGTGATAGATCTGGAACCGCAACATCAGTTGATGGCACTCCTTGTACGGAAGATGAACCCAATTCCTTGTTCGGATCCTTAGAAATATCTTCCGCCGTTTCTGCATGCTGAATATCAGAGTTGTTTTCCCGAACCTCTGCTAATGGAAATCTCTGGTGAATAATTGGGATGATGTTTTCTCGCACTTCATCACCCGCTGGACTGATCTGATCAACATGTCGTCTCACCAAGGTTCCTTGAACATGAATGATGTAGTGGAGCACGCCATCCTGGTTTACAATAGTACGAAACTTCCATATAGTATTAGCTGCTCTGTAAACTCTCACAGCCACTCGATCTCCAACATCACATTTCCTATCTCGAAATTCGAAATTATCTTGTTCGTAATTTTTCCTGAATTATTGTTTTCAATTCAGGTAAAAGTAAATCTATCCTAGTTCTAATGTCTCTTTTTAGGAATAACATGGCTGGACTATGTGTTGTAGTTGCATTAGGAGCTTTTCGGTAATGCATTAAAAATGTACTTAATTTCTGTTGTATGGTACCTTCGTATTTATGCATAGCTCTTAATGTCTGCTTTAAAGTAGCAACATAGTGTTCTGCTTGTCCATTACTAGAAGGTTTGAAAGGTGCACTAGTTTTGTGCTTAACTCCATTTATTTGCATAAATCGCTGAAATTCATAGGATGTAAACTGAGATCCATTATCGCTGATAAGTACCCTAGGTAATCTGAATCTTGCAAAACTATCTCGAAGACACTCGATGGTTTTCTTGGTTGTGGTTGTCTTCATAGGATACACTTCTAACCATTTGGAATGAGCGTCAACGATCAGAAAAAAACATGTGTTCAAAAATTGGTCCAGCAAAATCTACATGAATACATTCCCAGGGCATACTGGGATACTCCCAGTAATGAACTTTAGCTTTTGTGGGATCAGCCTTATATCTAGCACAATCGACACAGTTTTTTGCGGCATCTTCAATATCTTTATCTGTATTTTTCCAATAGACAAACGATCTAGCTATAGCCTTCATTTTTACTATTCTTAAGTGTCCAGCATGTAATTCCCTTCCAGAACATTCTTCTGAAATTTCCTTGGAATACAGACCCTTTGTCCGTACATAATACAACCATCCTCAATGGTATACTGGGCTCCCCTCCCTTGCAAATCTTTACCTTCCCTTAAGGCTTTTAAGAGTGGACCCAGCTCTATATCTTTACCGGTCTCCGTTTTCCTTAGAAGTAACAGGTAATGTTTCAATCTGTGACATCTGAAATATTGTGATGTCATCTTTAACCTCAAGCTCTTCTGGTGTTTCAGGTAACCGAGAAAGAAAGTCTGCATTTCCGTGTTCAATCGTTTTACGGAATATTATATCAAACTCAAATGACTGCAAAATTAGCGCATAATGTAAAAGTCTGGTAGCTGCCAACACTGGTAAACCTCTTTTTGATCCAAAAATAGCTACCAAAGGTTTGTGATCCGTTATTAAAGTGAATCTTCTACCTTTCAAATATAGATAAAACTTTTTTACTGCTCAAATTATTGAAAGAGCTTCTTTATCAATTTGGGAGTATTTTTTCTCGGACCCAGATAAAGTTCTTGATGCGAACGCGATCGGGCGTTCACAGAGCCATCTGGATATACCGTATGAAAGAACACAACCAATACCAACTGGAGATGCATCACTAGCTAAAGTTAAGGGTAGGCTAGGATCATAATGCACCAAAACTTTAGGTGAACAAATTTCCTTCTTTATTTGCTCAAAGGCAACCTGGCAATCCTTCGACCATAAAAATCTAACATTTTTCTTTGTCAAATTATTAAGATTAGCAATAGTAGCTAAATTTTCACAAAATTTCCCGTAAAAATTAACTAACCCCAAGAAACTTTTTACTTCATGAACATTCTTGGGTATTTATCGTCGAAAATATCCTTATACTCTCTTAGAAGGTTATTTAAATTTTGTTCGGTTTTTGCTCTAATAGCTTTAATAGCCGGCCAATTTAAATTAATTTTATAGAGCCATTCTCGACCCAGAATAGTATCTAAGTTTTCTTTCACAATGTATAAGTTCAAGTTTACTTTTTGATTTTTATATTGCACCCCTACAGTAACGTATCCTAATGGTATTAATGAATCCCCTTTATAGGTTTTAAAAACTATATTTGTAGGTTTAATTTGTTTATTTGAAAATTTCCTGAAATTTCTAATACTCATTACACTAACCACTCCCCCCGTATCCAATTCCATAGAACAACTTTTGTTTTCAATCTTTAAATTTATCATAATTGGAGATCGTTTCGGTAGTGAGGAGATGGTTTATAACCCTCACGTTTCAACATGCTTTCAAAACACTCACATTTTGCACTGGTATGTGAAAAAATGTGATTTTTTTCCTCAATCATCCTTTCATTTATTCATTGATTAACCATTTTAGAAAAATGAGACATTTTTAAAAGTACAATGTGAAACTGCTATAGCAAAATAGTCCTAGCGATAGTAATAAACAAACGACAGCGTAATCACATGAAACAGTTTTCATGCGATCGTGACGTCACATGAATTTAGTCCATTGACCTTAGGAGCCTACTTCCGAAAAACATTATAGTCACGAGGGCTGCATGTAAATATATATATATATATATATATCTTTATATTAGATTTGGACCCACATTACAAACATTTACTGGAGTGAAAAATTTAAAACGGAATGAACTATTGCTGCTATTTTCCTTATTTTTTACGTATTCAAACATGATTATATAATAATAATAACATAATGAACAAATAATGTTTATTTAATTTGTGAGATATTTGTTTCTCAATTCTTTCACTTAGATTTGCAAGTCGATCACAATGCTTATATTTGGGCATCGTAATTGATGTTGCAGGTTTTGACTTCCATTAAGTTTGAGTGCGACTTATGTTTGATAAATTTCATTTTCGGGGAAAAAAATTATTCGTATATTTTTAAGTTTTATCCAAAAACACTCACAACTTTTTGTGCCAGATCTCTCAAATAGGAAAAGTTTTCTAAAAATTTACTTTTGATTCTGATGTTTCAAAAATGTGTTTTAATGCATCATTGCATTGTTTGTCATTGATGTAACTTTGAATTTGTAATTCTTTCATCAATGGAAAGTGTTGAACGTAATTATGAATCTCGCGAGATGGCCAACCCTGGTTGTAATTCTAACTTAAAATAGAAATGACATTCACGTATTCTTAAAAATATAGATTTTATAGTTAAGAATAGCCACACACTTAAAAAAGTTTGTTAGTTTTCTAATGACTTAAACCACCTATTCCGCATTACCAGACTATTAAATTAATATCCTCCATTTATCATTCTTAAAATTAAATTTTTTTATTTCAACAAAAATATTATTTTTTTTTGTCAAGAAATAATTTTTTACAATCGTTTATAGTATATATCCATGAGGATTTTGGGGATTTTAATCTAAAACCAGTAATGTTATACTTGGAAAACTAAATGGTATTTCATAATATCCGACTTTCATCTATATTTTAAA
The DNA here is from genome assembly GCA_019973975.1 of Trichonephila clavata. Classification (NCBI taxonomy): domain Eukaryota; kingdom Metazoa; phylum Arthropoda; class Arachnida; order Araneae; family Nephilidae; genus Trichonephila; species Trichonephila clavata. The sequence continues at coordinate 12,972 of BMAO01011210.1, read as the reverse complement.
TGTGGATTAATTAATATTTTAATGTATCAACGTTGAGAAAAATTTATGAAAAATATTGGATATTATTTCAATCAATAGTTACCCTGAAAATATTGGGAATGTTTCAAAAATCGTAGTTCAGTTTCTATAGAGAGGTCCAAACTATTTAGAGAGGCAAAATATATAGAGTATTTTTTATAATAGGAGATTCCTTTTAAAATATGTCCCTTTTTAGAGGGGGGATTCTTAATTGTTTTGAATTGCTTAATTTAAAACAATTCAACAATAAACAATTAAATTGCTTTTATTGTAATAATATTCTTAAAACAATCTTCTATACTCAATCTAATTCTGCTGGCACTAAATATAAAAAGAAAACATTAGTTATTACATGCTTTTGCAAAATAGAAAAAAAAATCACAGCTCCGAACTTAGCCAATAACCTAAAATTAATATCTCAAAGATTCTATTTTTAGCATGTAATTATCTTTCACTTTGTGAAACCCAAGAAATAATAGGAACACCCATAATGTGAACATTTTTTAAAATTTTAACTGAATTATTAAGTAAATACGATTCTGGGTTAATGAATCATATAAGCAGAATAAAAAAATTCTTGAAATAGAATTATGAAACGCTTTGCGCACAGATCATGAGAATAACTCATTTCTGCACTGGGAAATGAAATCTACCGAAATTAAAGATGATCCAAAAGCAACAACGAACAACAGTATCCAAATGGACTGAATTCTTGATATTTCCCATAAGGAACCAATTTCAATAATTATTAGATATGCAAATTTTGAAACGAAAATATTAAATATAAATGAATTTCTTTTATTGAATTTACCGAAGTAACTTATAAGACTGGAGCTGGACCAGCAAAAAAGAGCTATATTAACGCCGTACTGTGCAACAAGAGGGCCATCTTGACAGACCTACTAATTTTGAGCCTCAGTCCAGTGATGAGGACGACACCTGAGCTAGCGTCCCCTTTCCTACCTCACCTCACTAAAATGAAGACAATGAACCTCGACCCCCATCTGTACAGGGGGTATTCAGTGGCAACACAAGACTCGAACTCGCTACCTTCCGGCCACGAGCTCTCGTTCATGTTGATATTTTTTTTCTTAAAAAAATTAAGAGACCCAATGGGTTTTCATGCACCCGGGCCACTTTACAGAGAAAACTTGCTCTGCTCCAAAAAGGATTTCCGCAAAATCCTTTTTTAGTGGATCTCAACTCAACAAAATAAATATGCCTGAAAATTTTCAAGTTTTTAGATCACAAAATCCAGGGGATATCGTGATGAGTGAGCGATTGAATAACTTTTCTCCTTTATTTTTGTAATGTTTGAAGTCAGCATCAAGCTTTTGTAAAATACTTTTATTCAGAGAACAATCAACACACTTTTCGCAGAGAGGAAACACACACCAAGTGAAGATTTTAATTCGGCTGAATAGTTATGTCGAGAACTGCTAAATAACTCTCTTTAGGCTATTTTTTTTATTCGAATAGTGAGTGAGAGTGAGAGAATATTAACGTCGCACTGATTAGCAACACGAGGGCTTTTGGCGACGGTCCGCGTAATTTTGAACCATGGTCAAGTGACACGGACGACACCTGAGCTGGCACTCCCCTCTCCTAACTACCACACCACACCAACGGGAGGACGTTTGAGCTCTCGACAGATTTAACGTGCATCGCGCCCCTACACGGCGGATCTTTAGTGGTACTAGGATCGAGCTCATGACACGCTAGCCATGTTCCGAGTCCTAGACCACTCGGCCACCGTGGCCGCTTTTTTATTCGAAAGTGAGAGTGGCAGCGTACATATGGAGACTATTAAATTTAATGAGCTGGGATTAAATGTGTTATGTTTGGAATATCTAATTGGGTGTTTAATTTAAAACTCGGAAGATATTACGGAAAATACAAGTCAAATGGCACAAATAGGGTATTTTATTTTAGATCTAATTTAATTACATATATATAGATAAATTTTAATAATTGTGGTATAATGATCAGAACAATTTGCTGTGATATGTATCAGTATGTAATTGCATCGAAATTCTTTTTTAACAATTTAAAGATAAGAAAAAAATAATTAAAATAAAGGATATAATTATTGTGACTTCATCTAAATTATTCTATTTACTGAAAAGTATTTTTAAAAAATTCTTTACCCTCTCTTCAGCACAATTTTATTGCAAAAAAATAAATAAATAATGTAACGAGTTCAAACATACCTCTATCCTCAATTTTAGAGAAGGAAATAAAATGGGAAAAAATGAATAGAAAAAGCAGTGAGGAAATAACACTAACTAGATACGTTTCGGCATTGAGTGAGGAGAATAAACGTCTGGAAAAAAATTAGAAAGAAAACATCTAAACACACAAATTTCTATAAAATGCGAACAAAGCGATTCCAAGTGATAGTGATCAAAAATTTGTGGTCACTGTTCTTTCTGTGGGATCTCGGAATCCTAATGCCATTATGATATTCGTTTAAAAGGATTCGCCAATAAATATATCAATAACTCAATGACTAATCATTTTTTAATGAGAAGTCACTATTAAATGTGTCAAAATGTAAGTTTTAATTTTTCAATGTTAAATGAGTTGAGAATCGTTTCGAAATATCGTAATTGGAATTATGTGATTTAGAGACATGAATAGGATTTGAATTTTAACTTAATATGGATCGAAGTTATTACATGTATGTAACTCAGAATATATTTCTAAGCGATTTTAAATTTAATTGAATTAATATTGCTACCGGAGTTTCAAAACAGTGCATTTTTTCACTTGTATAAAATATCTTTATTACATCATCATCTCGTTAATATAAAGAATCCGTTGAAGTAAAAGAGGATCGGAATCCTTTTTGAAAGAGAAAAATATTCGAAATATATTTCACAAAAATTTATAATACACGAAAAACAATGATACCTCTGTTTATAATTTAACATTTTAATTTCAAAAAAACTTTTATCATTAAACATATTTTCTTTCAAGAGGAAAAGATAAAACTTATTTTGCATTATGCTATAACGGACACTTTGGAAAAATGAATGTATATATTTAGAGAAATCGAAAAATATACAAATATTCGCTTTTTTAAAAAATAAAATAGCGAAATCAGAATAAGAAATTAAGAGATGGAACACTTTTCAATGCAAAAGAAAAAAAATAAAAATTACAAAACAAATTGAATCATTTTTTAAATTTTCAAGCTAAAATAAACCAAAATTTGATAAACATGATATTTATGCATGAAACAAAAGTGGGTTATTCTCTTGTAACTTTTTAAACAAAATGTTATGCATATAAATTTAATATTCACTGATAATCTCTTTCTATGTATATAAATATGTTGGGGTATTATATAAAAATTAAAAACCACGTTATAATTTGAAGACAATTTTCCCTTCACGTTATATATATTGCATTCAAAATCATTAATCGTGTACATCAATTTATACTTACAATATAAAAGCAAAACACTTAAGAAAATTGCACAACTCTTACCTCGTATTAACCTTCGATGAACAGACTTCTATAATTCCCACGTGGTAAAGCAAAACTTTCACTCGACGAAATTGAGGTCTTTTCCCATCAAGAACGCAAAAGTATGTGAGGGTAGGAAGTAAGAACGGCGGCAGACCCCGAGGGGAGTTGTTTGACTTCTTAGGGGTTGCAACACCGTGAGTCCAGTGCATTCGCCAAATGAGGACACACTTGCGTTTTTGAGCCAAACAGATAGATTACTGAGTCTCAATAAATTTAAGTATTATATATTACTCAATACTCTTCAGTCACACACACACAACCACTGATTTTTTTAAATTCCTTTTTCATGTAAAGCAATTCATGTAGCTTTAAAAATAACGGTACGCAATGCGAACTAACTATTTATATATATATATATATATATATATATATATATATATATATATAATTCCCCTCCTCTTCTAAGAAAAGCAGTTGGAAGTCTTTAAAAATAATTGAAAATTATTAGTAGGTAAAACTTTGGAACACAAAACATTCATATAAATGTAGTATAAAAATGAAAATATTGATTGAGAAAATTTATATATACATAATATTCGCACTTTAAAATCAACAAAACACCTCAAAAATAAACAAAATCACTCTCAGCCACACTATATATAATCATTTGCACAGTCAACCTTAACATTTACCACAGAATCAGAATTTCCAGACAAAACAACACTCATTATCACACAAAACAACAGACTCATTATCACACAAAATAACAGACTCATTATCACACAGAAAAGATTGATTAGCAATCATAACAGAATCACAAGGAGCATCACACACGTTTTTTCCTTCCACATTTTGATTCAATTTAAAATGAAAAACATCCTTCTGAGGAAACAGAAGAGTATTTGGCCCTGAAAAGGGCCGTTTTGCTTGCTTTTGAGTGGAATCCATAATTACCACAGGAAAATATAAATTAGAATTATCAGGAATCTCACGCTTTTAATGCAGTAAGTAGTCAGGAGTAGTGCTAACAGCAAAACAAACTGGTAATAGCATTACCCCACGAGGCAACTGACGTCATGCGCAAAAATATGCGCAGCTGACCAGGGGGGAAACTAGCTTTTGAGGGGCTAGACCAGTGATTCCCAAAGTGGTCTACATAGACCCCAGGGGTGTATGGCGACTTCCAAGGGGTCTACGTCAGCTAAAAACTAATTTGGGGGTCCATGAGATGTAATCGGGGGGGGGGGGTTCTATGTGTGATATTGACTCTTATTTTAAACTAGATCTTGACTTTAATTTTTTTAAAAAAATTATTATTAAGTGGAATAAATTTTATCTATTTAACAGATTTATTTACTAAATTTAATGAAGTTAATTTGCATTTACAAGGTGACAGCATAAATTTTATTAAAACAAGAACAATTTCTGCTTTTTTTTCCTCAGTAATCTAAAGAGTATAATACTGGAGTTCACGAATTTTCTAGATTTGCCACAGACAATCTGTCAGAACTTTTAACCTACGTTCAAAATTTAAATGCCTTTTATTCAGATTTTGAAACCAGTATTGAGAACGCTTTGGTTAAGGCAATACCACAGTAGGCAATGAATTCATGTGGTCATTTTGCAAAAAATGTCACATTACAATAAGAACTGATCGTAATAATCACTAACGAAGAACTTAAAGATTAAAAACGGATGCCAGCAATTTTGGCTTTAAAAAGTCAGACCTGTTATTTGTCCCGACTTATGGAATATCGCGAATAAGTTTCATTGCTAGTGTGAAGGACTTTCAGCATGGTTGCCAATCTAGAAAACACTCACAAAATTAATTAATAAAAATTAAAAAAAAGAAAAAAAAAAAACTGGACACTATATATTAACAGAGAGATTTAAGGTTAAACCAGACAAGATTGATACCAAATGTTGAAACTGTGATATTGAAGTGATAGAGATTTATCCCTCTCGTTAAAATAATTTGTTTATTTAACAGTTTTATTTATTAACTTTTTATTTAATTAACATGTGCTTTTTAAATTTTGAACACTATACTTTATTGCAGTTAGAAATTTAACTCTTTTAAAGTAGAAGTAGTAGTACCAGCTGTCAAAAAGACGTTTAAGTTGATAAATTTGCAAAAAATCTGTATTAATTAAGCAGGGGTCTACTCCAAACTAAAAAAACATGGCAAGGGGTCTGTCTATGATACTAAAAAGTTTGGGAACCTCTGCTTTAAACAATCCAAATTCCATGCATTTTGTTGAAAGTATTTTTCTTTTTCTTACGATTGCTCATTTCTCTTAAGATGTCGTTGCTGCTGCTATGTGTTTCTTATTAGAATAGACATATTTGAATAGACCCGATCCTTCTCGTACGGATTCAATTTTTAAAAATAAATAATATTCTGCTTTTTGTAGCAATCATGATATTTTAAAAGAAGGTATAACCATTGTAAGACGCTGTTTCCATAAATTTAAAAAAAATTATTTTTAAATGAGTGTTCCCATTATAGATAACTTTAATTAAATTGTTATTTGGCCTGACACACAGTAATGAATGATTTCATAAAAATACATACTTTAAAGAAATAGAAGAAATTAATTTGCTAAGAAGGTAAATAGAAGTAAATGAATGGAAATATAAATAAAAGTTATAACTTAAATGTAATAACAGAAGTATGTCTCTGTTATGGAAACTATAAGTGAAAAAACTTGAAATAGATAAACCGAAAAAAAATTAATTATTATAAACCATTTCACAAAAATACTATCATAAATAACATATATTAGAATGCATTCAACTGGAAAAAAATTAAATTAGTGCAAACTAAATATATAGATATATATATATGTAACAGTTGCGCGCACAAAATTTTTTCAAAGGGGGAGCCCATGATCGAAAGTCCCCCAACTTGTATCATACCTGAAGACAACACCAATTGATTCTTTTGATTTTGTCGATTTTTTTAAACAAAAAACAGTAAAAAATAAATTTTTGAATTAATAATTAGCATTAATTAATAAAATGAATTGTTAATTACAAGTACTTAATTAAATTTTACGTTATATATATGTAAGATTATCAATCGAAAAAAACTCAAGGGCTTCGGGGGGGGGTTGTCCGGTCCCCCAGGGCACACCCCTTGTGCGGGCCACTGATATGTAATAACCCCCATTAATTTAATCTTCCTTAGCCTATAATTATTTATGGTCCATTCCTTCTGGACCCCCGTTTTGATAATAAAATAGCTAGCCGCCTAACGGCAATCTTTTGAATTAACTACATCTGTCCACCCACCTATATAGATCATATGACTTCCCACTTACTATAAATACTGAGATTTCTGGAGACCGCTCTCTTCTGTCTTTGTCTTTCGTCATGTAATTGGCTGCAACTTGGTTTGTGTTCTGTGTCGTCAATCCCCTGTTCTCTTTTTAATATGCGTGCTTATGTGGTTCAAGATGTGCAATAAATAGATTTCCAGCAATAAAAGAGTGCCTCGTCAATATCAACAAATATAGAACATTAACAATCTAAGACACCAAGAAGGCAATTGGGCTGCGGTGATGCTATTACGCAAGTACCGACAAAATAAATAATTATCCGTGTGAGAAGCAGTCTGGTTCTAGATATAAGCCACTGTAAAAAAAAAGAAAAAAGAAAAGATAGACCTTTAACTTTGCTGATAACAATTGCTAATGCTAATTGAATTATGAATTGCAAAAATCTTCAATCATTCTTAACACTTCATTGAAGACTAATGCTACAACATCCATGTTTATATTTGAATTTTCCTAGCGTATGCGACTGAAAATATCTTCAGTCATGTATGGTTAGTATTTCTTGCCTAACTCTGTTGGAGATGAAAGCAAGTGGATGCATTCAATATATGATCGCAAACAATGCACACATTTCTTCGTTGTCGAATGGTGCTCACGTCGCTGATTGGTTAGAGCATCAGACTCCAGACCGGAGGGTCTGGGTTCGATGCTCAATGCCACCAAATGCCACCGAGTACACACGGAGCACGTGCTCGTTAAATCAGTGGGTCCGAAATTCTTGTGGGCGGTCGCAATAGAAACCACGAGTTCAGATGGCTGGGGCTTTACCTCCCCCTTCAGCCCCATGCCTAAATTGAGGAGCTGGAGATAGGTGGTGCCACCATCTATCGTTGAGAAGTCCAACCTGTCTCACAGGCTCTGGCAACTTTCATTCCTTCCCTTGGGAAACGACACGATAACAACCACAACAATGACATTTTGAACGTAAGCTGTCAGCGTAATTAATTTTTATATATTGCATTAAGCTGTCTTTAAGAGTAGATTTGATTTTATATTAGTTAAATTTTTTCCTTAGTTTATTTAGTTTTTTAACTGGTTCTCTTATTTCTCAGAGCAATTGGCGGGAATTCATCTCTGTCAGTTAATTTTCATTTGAGTTCAAATTATATAGTAAAATTAACGTGTTCAGAGAGATTTGTTTGCATGGAATGAAAAATTCTGTTTCTCATTGCGTTGGCATTGAACTTTGTCGATTGATGTACATTTGAAGTTAAATGTTTCAATAGTATTAATTTTTTTTCTTTCTTTCTTTTGGTTCCTGATTTTTCCTTTTTTTATGTTTTGAGATTTTACATGTTTTTGTTATAATTTTTTTCTTTTTTTAAGTGCAGTCAATCGACTTCAGTACATAAAAATAATGCTTTGCAGGAAATCAAACTTAGGTCATTGTACTCGCTAGGTGAAACTAGTGCAATAGGTAAATGCACAGTAAACGAGAAAAACGGACAAAGAATGGCATAAACAAAGAATGGACGCAACAGAGCAATGCGCAGTTAGATTTGAGGATGCACGTTTGCGAGCACAGCATTCATTTTTTGTAACCTCAAATGTGCTCTGTTCTCAACAAAAGGAATAAACAGCATATCAGCGGGAAACCAGCACCTTCTAGATAGAAGGCCTCAGTGCTAAAACGAAAAGTATGTGTGACGTCACACATAGTAGGAACAACCGGCTCAAATTTGTACGCGTTTGAATAGGATTGTTCGTCTTCGCCGTTTCCTTGCCTATACTGTTTAGTCATTGCTTTGCTTTCTTAAGATATTTTCTCTTGTTTAAAATGATATTTGTAGCAACCATAAAGGATATAATAAACAGAGTTCATACATGTGGATTCCAGAACACTGAAAATGGATACACGGAATTGGAAGAAATTTTTTTCCCCCTTCAAAGTATTAAAAGGTAACTTACTTTATTCTGTGTACGAAACAACATATAATTACATATGTTATTATGCTACTCTGTAACTTCCACAACATATAATTACATTCTAGCTGCATGGCCGGCGTTGCACGGGCGTCTTCAAGTATATAGATATTTTTTCTTTAAAAATTTCCTCTTTCCGTCTTGATGTAAGCCTTTTGATTTTTTGACTTCCATATTAATATATCATTGAAATACCATTTTCGAAATTTCTTCCACCCCTTTGCTCCGTATGACGGGTCTGTTTCCTATCAGATTAGGCCGGCGTTGTACAGTATCTTACCAAGTACATCACTTTTTCCCCATGGAAATTTAAACCTTCCCTCTCGACACCAGAACTTCTAGCAGAAAGATTTCTATATTTATGCCATTAAAATTCCCTTTTTTTCTGTCATTTCTTTCACTTTTTTTCCGTGTCGGGAATATTTCTTTCCTTCATTTAGCTCGATGTCGTACGGGCTTTTTCGAGTATAAAACTCTTTTCCCTCTTTTTTTCCTCAAGAATAAGATCAAATTTCTATTTTCGATGTTTAATTTACGAACCTAATCTTATTTTATCCAATAGAATACAGTCATTGAACGATTTTTTTAATAATTAAGTAATGCATTAGAGAAACAATACTGTTTCAATTTTAAAAAAAATATTAACTAATATCCATATATAGCTGCATGGCCCGGCGTTACTCGAGATATGTAACTATATGCTACTGCTTTTGTTAATCCTTTTTTCTTATACAAAAGGAATATGTTTGCCTACGAACTCACTGAAAGTTGTCTTTCCGCACATGCACCATAAGCTCTCAAATTCTTGAATTGTGGTAGGTTACCACCATTAATCATTATTGGAAGGTGGAGATTTTTAGAATTATTTTACTTGTATTTTTGCGGTTGCTCGAAACGAAAAACTGCCTTTTTTAAAAACAGTTTTATGTATATAAAAAAGTCCAAAGATAGAAAGTTTCAAAATTTCGTGAATTTTTAAAGATGTTATACAATATTCCATTTCAATTTAAAGTGGAAGCATTGGAATAGATAAAAATATACTAATATGCTCTAAAAAATAGTTTCATCTCTTTCCGGTATTCAAATTTTAAAAAAAATCCACAGATATTCGCGTTCTAGAAAGTGTTTTTAATAAAAAAAAAAAAAGATTTCAATGAATTACATATTAAAAGCAGTTATTTTTCAATCAAAGTGAATAAATCAGTCATAAAATTCAGGTTTGAATCAAAACTGGATTTTATCGATTATATGTAATTGTAAAACTGTGATTTCAAGGATATATTTCACTTTAATCACATGTTAAAAGCATTTGCTTTTTAATCTGTGAATGAATTAAATCAAAATAGCTACGTCATAAACTTTCAGTTTGCCTGAAATCAATTTTCAGTGCCATTTTATGTCATTGTTGTATATGTGACCCGACGCTGCACGGGCATTTTCGAGTGTGTATAACTTTTTGTCAATAGAAATTTCCTCTTTCCTTCTCGAGATGTCATTACTTCCTGGTTTTTGTGTGATTTCTATATTTTATCATTAAAATTCCCTTTTTCCAAAATTGTTCCCCGTCTTTGTATCGTCGGATGGGTCTGTTTTCCCTCCATTTAGCCAGGCGTTGTATGGGCTTTTTCCAAAAGTATTACTTTATCCCAATGGAAATTTCGTTTTTCTCTCTCGATGCCAACACTTCTGGGTAAGGATGTATGCTCAATATGAGGAATTTCTACATTGTGATCAAAATTATCTTTTTTGAAATGTTTTCATTTTTTTTCCTTTACTGACATGTTTCATTTCCCTCATTTTAGCCCGACGTTACATGGGTTTTGTCGTGTATAAAACTCTTTTCCCTTCTTTTTTCCCCAAGTGATAAGATCTTTCTTTAAATTTCTATTTTTGATTTGTAATTTACAAAACTAATCTAGTTTTATCGACAAGAAAATAGATAATGTACGATCGCATTATTAAATAATTAATTTTGAAGTGAATAATAAAATAATACCGATTTAGCTTTTTTTTAAAAATATTAATTTATATTTCTTTCTTTTAAATAATAAATGAAAAATGACTGCTTGTTTCTGGATGTTTAATAATTTGATTAAAAATATGTAACTATAAAAAAGAAGTATGACACAGAAAACTTAGACATTTTACTTACATTCACTGGATAAAGAAAGATTCAAAATATAAATAATACTATCTGATGAAAACATTTCAGGATTTTCTTATATTCTTAATGTTTTTCACTTTAAATCATTTTTTAAAAAATAAAAAAAATCAGTTGAGATGCATCAGAAAGTTGTTATTCTGCACATACTCCATAGGCCTCAAATTGGTTAATTCTGTCATAGGTTTATCTCAGTCAATTATTACTGGTATTTGGTGATTTTAACAGTTTTTTCGTTGCATTTTTATGGACCTTGAAATGGAAAAGTGCATTTTTTTAAAAATTTATACGCTAAATTCCCTAATTTTTTTTAAATAACTTTTACAATATTCCATCTCAGTCTAACTTGGCAGCGTCGAGAAATGTATATACAATTTACCAATCTACTTTAATAATAGGTGATAACTTTCTTTTTATTGTTTGGAATTTAAAGCCAGAAAATCCATAGTAATGTGTAAAAAATGTAAAGCATTGTAGAGAAATCGGGATTTTAATAATACATTTCAAGTTAATCACATGTTAAAAAAGCATTTATTTTTCCAACAAAGTAAATTAATAGTCAAAAGAGCAACATCATGAAATTCCAAGTTTGGCTGAAAACCGATTTTCGACGCCAACTTTTGTCACTGTTGTAACAATAACAGTGTTACAACAATGTACACAAATCAAAGTTGGCTACAAAAAGCGGGTTTTTAAACGTTTGTAATTACAATATCGGAATATAAATGGTCAAAACGGCTTCCTCGGAACATACCCGATCTTTTGGTACCTTCCGCGAGTTTCTGTGTGGTGCGGTTCGGGAGAAGATAGACGCACATAGATAGATAGATACATACGTTTGTTTACCTTCGGATTTTAATAGTGTAGATCAAAACATTTGAGAATATACTCATTTCTTTATTTCCTTTCCTTTCAATTTCTTAAATAAAAGTACGCAATTTTTGTTTATATACAGTGCAAGAAACGTTTTATTTATAAAAGAAACATATTATGATTATAACCAAATTCACTGTTTAAAAATGGGCCTACACAAGTATTGTATTTGGAAAAATATATTTTCTAGTATTTTTGCTGTTGCTAACATATAATTTTGTATCATATACTAAAACTTTTTCACAGAATCATTAAAAAAGGTCTGAATTATTAACATGGTGTCAACGTGAAGCCCATTATTATTTAGCTCATGATCACTGTAAATATAAATAAAAACAACTATTTAATGATGATTTGTGCATTAATGTAAATTATGTGTGATGCAAATCATTTAACACATTCAATATAAGAAATAAATTTCAATTTTTTCACATTGAGGGTAAATATAAACTTAAAAAAAATAAAGCTGGCCAAAACAAGTCGTAAATATGTACATGACTCAGCTTCAGCCATATAATTCTGCACTGTAAGTTTGATAATCATGACAGCAAATGTCGTAAGAGAAGCCTCCACATATAAAAGTATTACCAATTTCCCAACCAGTGACGACCACAATAATAACAGATTCCTTTCGAGAACAATCGCCATTAATGTAAACTGCACGGTTTCCTGACGAGGAGAATTTCATTTAGACATGCTTACATTCATAGTAACTTTAAGCAGGAAGAATAATTAATTCCATTAATTAAAAAATAAATAATATTTATTAAATTTGGTTTAAGTGGGTGGTCAAAACACATTGGTTTTAGTACTCCCTACAAAAGTTTAATTCTAAATTACAAAAATCGTTTTAAAGAGACAAATCCTTTTTACGATGCGTTTTTCATTATGTATATTTTAAAATTTTTGGCGTGAATTGCATTTTGCTGATGATCAAACATATGCAGGAACACAGGTTACTATGTGATAATTAGGACGAAAAATCCCTGACAGTGTACGTGAAAGTGTAGTACAGTGTACGAGTGTTCTGTACAAGTGACATCGACTGCAAAATTAAATACATTGTGCCATATCTAGGAACAAAATTGAGATATCCTGTTTGTAAATGTAGAATGCTTTTGCGGCGTGTGGGTACTCTGAGTAGCCGTCAAGCTTCAAGTTCTCTCGTGTGGTTGGAGGAAGGGG
>BMAO01011209.1:0-23914 GCA_019973975.1 Trichonephila clavata | reverse complement strand
GTTCAATATCCTCACTCTCTAAGAGCTGTTCGGCAGCTACTGTGCGATGACATGGTGCATTGTCGTCCATGAAAAGGAACTGCGGCCCATAGCGCCTCTAAAAAGACGCACATATGGAAGAAGAATCTCGTTACAATAACGGGTCCCGTTGACTGAACCTGCTTCCGAAGATGTGAAGGTCTGTAGACTACAAGCATGATGCCTCCCCAAACGAGAACACCGCCACTCCATACCTGTCCCTTTCAATGATGTTCGAGGGATGATTGCGGCTTCCCCGCTCTCTCCAGATGAGTATCGATGAGAATCGCTACTCAGACTGAATCTGCTCTCATCTGTAAAGAGTACTCGTCCCCATTCATTGTCTCTCCAATTCCGGTATTCCCGGCACCACAGAGAACGCCTTCTCCGATGGGCAGGCGTTAGAGGTACACACCGTACAGGGCGTCGTGCAAACAGACCACCACCGTGCAGTCTTCTGGCCACGGTAAAACGCGATATCGGTCGTCCAGTCGCCTGTGTCGTGTGTCTAGCGATTTCTCCCGCTGTCTTCCGCCTGTTTCTTCTGGCCTGTAAGGCAATATACCGGTCATCTGCGGGTGTGGTTCCTAGTGGACGACCACTACTGAACCCCCGGATAGCTGTTCCTGTAGTTTGAAATTGTCTCCAAAGTCGTGAAACGTTGCTGTGAGCAATTCCGAACTCTGCAGCCACACTTGTCACACTGCGACCTTCCTCCAACTTCCCAATGATTCGACCTCGGGTAAAAGCATCCAGATGTCGTCTAACAGATAGATTATTCGCCATTTCTCGCTGAGGCAGCAACTCGGTGTGATTTTAACTGCTATACGGTGTGCAATCTCTTTGCCAGAAATACTAATCTTACACCGACAACATGCTTTACTACTCAGACACTCCCCCATTACGTCTACCTGCATATCTGCGCATGTGCTACAGTACATCACCTCACTTAATCTCCTGATTGGTCTTTCTGTCCGCTCTGCCTCTTCGTTCAGCTGATATGCTAATTTTTCGACTTCGTCCTTAATTTTTGCACACCAGTGTAGTTGTTTCAGATATTAATCCATTAATTAAATTTAATTAATGAATTATAGTTTAAGAGATATTTTTACAGTCGATATAATTACCTTAGATGGCAGCACCATTGGATAAAACAGCTTTTGTTAAATTTGTGACGAAGATTTAACTTAATCTGAATAAACATATGCTAGTTAGACGTCAGCATCCTTTTACACAGGTTTTAAGATAAATTCGAAACAAAAAATTCAACTTTTATTAAAAAATGTAATTACAAATTTAATGTGGTTAAAAAGTTTTTAATATTAACTTAAAAGGTGTTTTGGCGCTTAATATTGTGATTCTGTCTTATGTATATACATATTTATATTAATTGTAATTGTTGAATAAAATGTAACTAAAATAAAAATTTTCTTTGCTGACCTAAGTAGCAATTTACTTTAAGAATTTTTTTTTATATTACTTGTTAGTCAATGTGTTGATTTGCCATTATATTTACTAATGCTTTTTTTCTTTGTCGCAGAATTACAATTTTTTTTTCAAATAAATCACTTTAAAAAAAACAATTAATTGAATTCAATTAACAATTAGTTTCAATTTTGATTTTTTATTATTGATATTGTTTGATAAAACTTAACTTATATATAATCTTTTTTAAAAATCTTATGATAAATAGCATGATGTATTAGCTTAACAACTGTAATAATTGCTATATCAAAATTTGAACCATTAAGTTACCATACAATACGGAATATTTTCTCATTTGTCAATTTTTCTAGAACAATCATGTTTGTAATTATTTATAGGTTATCAAAAAACAATTATACAAAAAAAATTCAAGAAATGAATGAAGTTTTAAATATACTTTTTCTATGTTACTGAATTTTTTTTGAAAAAAAAATTACTCGGACTAATCTGTACAAATAAATTCTAAATTTCGAAAGCATTTTTCAAAAAAGAAAAAAAAATGCTTAAAATTGATAAATAAAAAAAATTAAAACAATTTTTCATTAATTTTTTAAGGAACTAATCAGTATTTGATTAATCGCTAAGTTCGCTGAAAAATAATTCTTAGAATTTGCTGAAAATAATTTTAAAAGGCAAAAAACATGCCACCATTTTATGAAATAAATATCTTGCTATTTTTAAAAGACATTCATGTATTTATGTCTATTAATAAATTATTAAAAATATGAAATTATTCTACCATTAATTTTGATTATTTTACAAAACCTAGGCTTACCTCTTTCGAAACTGATGAAATATAGTAGCATTTAACGTATTTTTTTAATTCTAAAAGTCAACAGATTTCGATCTTTTATTAAAAAAAAGGAAAGAAATTGGAAAACCATTTAACATTAAAATTTCACTGATAAGCTATAACATAACTAATTCGCTATACAACATTAATAGAAGCTACTAAATATCGTCTGTAAATGTAATAAAAAGGAATATATTTCATTAAAGAACGTTTTATTTCTAATATCTATTAATTTTTAGGTTTTATCACCTATGAAATTTTCAATCTTTTCTTTAGAGATACTTAAAGCGTTAAAAAGAAAACGGAATAAAGTTCAGAATGGACGAGGGAAAGGAAATATTTTACGAGGCGTTTGAGAAAAGCAAGCGGGAAATTTATAGACAAAATTCCACGGTGTCGTAATTTGCGCCTGTTATCTGTAGGATTAACTGCGACTGTGGCTCACACGCTGTGGCAGTTTTATCGTCCTCAAAACTCTGGAAAACCACGATGGGGTAATTACACGTCGGAATAAAGCAGTTTCCTAATTTAATAAAACAGACATGTCTTATTTCAAAATATTGAGGGCTAAAATAAGATATGATGGCGAGTTTCGTAAGGTTTTTTATCATGATTTACTAGGAGAGAGACCGACGCGTAAAAAGATACACAATAGAAAAACACCTGTAACTAGTATTTTTAAAACTCATAAAAAGAGTTTCATAGGTACAAAAAATATTTTAATAACTATTAAATAACTGGTTAAGTATAAATGTATGTATATAAGGTAGATTAATAAATCTGCGCCTCTTTATAATCTAACTCTTTATTTAGAAGTTTGAATAAATCAATATAATTTCCATTAAACTTACTGTGTGTCGATTTATTGAATAAAACAAACATTGAAATAAGCAAAATGAACTTTGATTGCGTCAAAAGACAGGCACTGCTTTCAACAAAAGGGATTTTACTCATTAGTGTTCTCCTGAAATTATACATTCGACAACTTTCTGTACCGATTAAAAGTAAACTCTAATTTAATACTTTCATATTATTTCGCAATTAACAGTAATGATTTGTTAATTTTTTCTGTGTTATTTAAAAACTATTTAACCAAAATATATACATTCTATAACATAAAAAACAACGCACCAAGAACAAGTTGACCGATAGAGACAAAAATTGGAGGGTGGAAAGATTATGTACAAAATAGAAACTGATTAAAATTTCAGAAAAATTGAATGATTTATTTCAGAGTCACATAGTTACAAAGTAACGAGCTCAATAAGGTGTTGGCCTACTTCTAGCCTAGATGCAAGCTGCCACATGACGTCGCATAGAGTGATAAAGCACCCTGATGGTCTCCTGCGGTATTTCTTGCCAAATTGGCTCTAATTGTCGGGCCAGGTCATCAACATTGCCTGGTAGATGCAGTCACCTTCCCAACATATCCCAAACTTACGCGATTGGAGAGAGATCTGGCGATCTGGAGCGTTTGACAAGCTGTAAGACAGTTCATAGCAACACGTGCCGTATGTGGTCTGGCATTATCTGGCTGAAAAATAAGGCCAGGCTACTACAAAAGGAACAGTAGCAAAACATTTTTCAGAATGTCGTCGACTTACTGCAGTGCTGTAAGTATGCCTTTAATGACGACCAAAGGGATCCCCCCCCCCAGTTGTCAAAATAAATTGCACCGTAGAACATAACTCCTGGTGGAGGGCCTGTGTGTTTCATGCAATAATGAAAGCAGGATCGGCACGCTGCCCTGGTTGTCACCAGACATGTCTTCGATGATCGTCAGGACACAGTTGGAAGCGGGATTCGTTGTAAAACACTGTACGTCCTCAGTCAGCAGGATTGCAACCTGATCGAGCCAAGCACCACTATAATCTGGCTCGACAGTGTGAAGGAGTGAGTGGCAGGTGGCGTAGTGGTCGATAAGAGAGTAAATTTCGCTCTATCAGCCGTCTGTGAATGGTCATGGAGGACACTCGTGTGCGGGTCACACGACAGGTGATTTATAGTGATGAATCAAGCGCTGTGACAGCTGATTTGACAATCAATCGGTCCTCCCGATCTGCTGTGGCCCTAAGTCAACCGCTACCATCATGACGCTGAAATCTACCATTTTCCACTCATTCTTGCCAGCATCTTATAATGCCGCATCGCATCGACCCATATGACAAGCGATTCTCTGATTTGCCCAACCTGTCTCTTTCAATCCAATGATACGATCTCTTTCAAACTCTCAGTTGCTCGTAATGAGCTCGAATCCTGCGGCGAGGCGTTTTTTCAGTCGTTGAAAGGTATCTTAAATCACAGTGCAACAGAAATTTTGACCATCAGATTGAGAATCGTTTCTTATAGACACTTGCTGAGTGCGCAGTTCCGATACGCTTTAGCTCCTGCTATTTATTATTTGGACATCAAATTTTAATCATTTGCATGTTCGTTAGAAATGTCTTTGCATACGAAATTTCATTACAATCGCAAAAATCCTTCTTGGTGCGTCGTGGGTTTTTTTTTTTTTTTTTCGTTTTAAGTGAAAATTTCTTTAGCGGCGTTGGGCACTTTTTGGTAGGGGAAAATCTTATGGGTTCGCGTCACCGACATGCTCTGACTGGTGCATGCGCAGTGTGCTGTTCGCCTTAGACACTTTTCGGATGGGTGAAATCTCGAGCGTTCGCGTCACCGACATGCTTAAAGCAGTATATCTGTAGCTATACAGCTGACGTATAGTGCTGTGTATATCAAAAAGTGAAATTGAATGAATTTAGTGAAAACTTCAATGTGTATATTCTGTGCATTTTTGAAATAGTGTTTTTGTTTGATTATTATTTGTATTGTACAGTACATTGTGCAGTACAATAGTGAGTACTAAATAAATATACAAAGATTTTTAAGATAAAATATATACAACAGAAAATTATTTTAAATACTCGTATTTATTTTGCCGTTTGAAAATTTTATATTATTTAAAATTATTTAAAATCTTCGTACTTATTCTGGCGTTTGAAAACTTTGTATTATTTATTTTCTAATATTTAACCTCTGCAATGCATCACGCAATCCGGATTAGCATTTCACAGTGGCTTAGACGTTTTCTTACTACCATGGAAAAACAGACTTCTAGTTGTTCAATCATATTTTTATCGTGGATTTTGAAATTAAAAATTTTATAAAATCTAATAATAATTCAAGATTAATGTGTTGAAGTTTAAAATATGGTTATTAATGCAAATAAACATCATAAAAGATCAACAAGTCATCGAGAGGATATAACGTTCGAAAACTCAGTACTACAAAATATAAAACGACAATCGATGCGGTTTTTACGCGATACTTAGATAAATTTGAATCAACCATTTTCCTTTCTTACTTTAGTTACCATAAGCCAGTTGTATCTTTTTGAGAACAAAATGAAAGAATTGAAAGTACAAAAAGTCTAAGTATTGTTGAAATTAATGATGACAACAATGCAAACAATTAAAATAATGTTAAAAATCAAGTAAGTAAATACAATTACTATCCATAAGTAATATGATTGTATATTTATTGTATTCCAATTGAATTGTATTTATATTTTGTCATGATCTTTCTTATACAGCCCGTAATATAGTTGAATAATAAAAAACCATATAAACATGCATATAATTGTTGCTCGGAGTGTCAATAGATGTGAAAACCAGATTGAAGTTGATAATTTTAATTCAAACATTATGAAATTTCAAATTTTAATACTAAAAGTTTTAAGTTTTCACTTCTATCGGCAGTCTCTATAACTGCCATTTTTTTTTTTTTTTTGTTATAGAGTGTATATATTAACAATGATTCTGAAAATTTCTGTGCAGTATAAGAAAACAAATGTATTTGTTTTAACGTACCTTAACTGTGATTCACAAAAATTCCACATAAATTCTACAAAACATGTCGGACAAAGGGGTTGAATTTCAGAATAATGCTGGGATCTAATTAATCATTCATTTTCTATGGATTTCATCAAAATATTTCAAATTATGAATCAACATTTTTTTCTAAAACATTAGAATGATTTCTCAATGTTTCATGGATTATTTCTTTTTAAGGTTTACAAAAAGATAGCACAAATTTTCAAAAAAAAAAGCAAGCACAAAATTTAATTTATCTAAAATTAGCACAAACTTTCAAGACACGTTAATACAAAAATTAATTTATTCAAAATTTCCTTCTGTAAAAATTAGAGTGAAATATTAGCAGTCATGTACAATTATTTGCATTTTGTTTTGTCTTAATAGGCTAATTAAATCGACAGCACCTAAAAGAAAAATATATATTTTTCTCTATCAGCCAATGGAGGCTCAATTCATGATGGTCACATGATAAATGCAATCACGTGTTCTCCATTGAACTCAAAACTTACATTAGACTTGTACTAGTTATTTTAGATAAAATTTCAAATTTGATAAAATGGTAAAAATGTTAAAATACTAAAATTTTTCAAAAAAAATTTTTTAATTAACATTTTTTTAAATTTTATAATGTACGTCTTTTTTTAATTAAATGCATTTTGCTTACCTATATGAGGAATTATTGTTGAAAAAATGTACTTTTTTAAAAAAAAAATTTCACCAAAAAAGCAAAAGTTTGCAACAGTGAAGCTTATGAACTGATTGGCTGGAAACACATTGTAGCGGTATCATCTATATAAGCCAGTAAAAACCTCCGTACTAAAGTGATCATTTTGGTAAAGTGGTTAAGTTACTCGGCTTCGGATCCGAAAGCTGTGGGTTCTGTCCTCCGGATGAGCGCGCTACTTCATTGGTAACATGAAGATAATCTAAAAATAGTTTTTAGAACGTTTAAACACTTATGGATTAAAAATAAATATTTCCAAATCTGTGTTTGAAGTTGAAGAAATTGAATTCTTAAGATGTCTTATTTCGAAAGAAGGTTCTAAGCCTCTCCCAGAAAAAGTCAAAGCCATTACAAATTATAAAAAACCTGAAACTCTACATAATGTTCGTACTTTCTTCGGAATGATAAATTTCTACAGAAGATGCTGCAAAAAACCAAGCCTTATTACACGATTATTTAAAAGGAGCCAAAAAAAGAGACAAGAGAAAAATAAAGTGGACAGAAAAGGCTGAAAAACAGTTCGAAAACTGTAAAAATGACTTGAGCAATACAGCACTGTTATCATTTCCAAACCCTAATTTACCTCTTGCATTATTCACGGATGCTAGTGATACTGCAATAGGTGCAGTTCTACAGCAATTTGAAAATGATACATGGAAGCCAATTGGATTTTGTTCAAAAAAACTAAACCCTACACAACAAAATTATAGCACATACGATCGTGAACTCGTAGGTATATTTATCTTTCCATCAAATATTTTAAACATTTGCTAGAAGGAAAAAAATTTACAGTGTATACAGATCACAAGCCATTAACCTATGCATTTTTACAAAAACCTGATAAAGCATCCCCAAGGCAACTACGACAACTTCAATACATTTCTGAATTTACAGCAAATATTACATATATTAAAGGAGAAGATAATATAGTTGCACATTTTTAAGAATCGAAACAGTTACAGTAATCGACTGGGATGCAATAGCAGATGAACAAACCCAAGATATAGAATTGCAACAGTTAATGAAGAGTAACTCTTCAATAAAATTCAAGTCTCATTCACGTTACCATAAAAAAAACACTCTGGTGTGATATTTCCACCCCCACCCAATATAAGACACTATATTCCAAAACAGTTCCGGCAACAAATGTTTCAACAAATTCATGGTTTTTCACATCCTGGAATTAGATCAACTATAAACTGATGACTGAAAACTTTATCTAGCCAAATATGAAAAAAAATAAGAGAATGGGCAAGAGCATGTATTCCCTGTCAAAAATGTAAAGTCCACAGACAATACTAAATCAAAATTTGGAGAATATGAAGTACCTGATGCTAGATTTAGTGTGATACACATTGATTTAATTGGTCCACTTCCACCATCGCAAGGCATGATATTTTGTATTGATCTGTATTGACCGTTTTTCGTGTTGGATGGAAGCAGTACCCTTGCTTGATTGTAAAGCAGAGACAGCTAACAAAGCTTGTTATGAACACTGGGTTTGCAGATTTGGAATACCTGTGAAAATAATTACAGATCAAGGAAGGCAATTTGAATCCCAGCTGTTCAGAAGTTTAGCAGCTATTTGTTGGGCCAAAGTAGCTCATGTAACTTCATATCACCCTCAATGCAATGGGAAAGTGGAAAGGTTACATAGGACCTTGAAAGGGGCAATAAAAGCTCATAACAACATCAAATGGACAGAGACATTACCAACAGTTTTACTAGGACTAAGAACTGCTCTAAGACCTGATACCAATCATACTATAGCTCAGATGGTTTATGGTTCTAACATTAGATTGCCAGGTGAATTTTTTGATCCACCTTCTATTCAAATTGATCCTGAAACATTTGTCGCTACATTACAGACTTTTTATGGAAGAATTGAAGCCAACAAAATCTTCACCTCCAAGAAGTCAAAAGATTTTTCTTCATAAAGACTTAAAGTCCTGCACTCATGTATTTGTGAGAGTAAATCGCGAGCACTGGAGCCACCATACGATGGACCATTCCCGGTAACAGAGTGAAGTGAAAAATATTTCACACTGCTAGTGAAAAGTAAACCTGTGAATATATCAATTAATAGACTAAAACCAGTTTATTTGTTAGTAGCAGACTCGATTCCTGACAAACCAACAATTCCGGATGAGAATTCAGCAGCTAATGACTCTAACCTCTTATCTGATGATAAGCCCACTGTTACAAGACACGGAAGACGGGTAAAGAAACCTGTAAGATTTCAGGACTGATATTCGTTGTAAATAATTTAACATTTTACATGATCAAGTGTATGATATTTTGAATTAATGACTGTTACAGATGCTTATAAATGTATGTTATTTCTCCGACATCAAACTAATTATCATTGTATATAATATTACTGATTCAAATGGTATATAGCATATGTACAAATATGTAATTTTGTGTAATTGTTATGATTTATTTATGCTAGTTAAAAGTTTAATATCTAAAACTATACCTACCATACTTCTTGGTTCGTAACTCAGTTACTGATGGGGAGTAATGTTGAGACAAATAATATTCAACTCGTTGCCAACTAATGGTCGCTCAAGCAAAGTGAGTTAATAAACAAACAGAAATGTAATAAAATTATAGAACATTATATATATAATTTGAAAAATAATTAATTTTAAAGATGAATTTAATAATTTTATATTTATATTAACACTTGTAATATTTATATTTATACTGTGTATTTATATTTACATTTGTAAATCTGGAGGCGATTTCTTTGTAACCTTTTTCAGCTTACCAGATTGGCCAAAGCTCATATTTTGATATAAAACTACTTACAACGATTTGATGTTGGCTCAATTAAGCCTAAAGGAATAAAAAACTGTTCTTCGAATTGCTTGCAGTAAATTTCTATACTTTAACGTTATAGAACGAAACGTTTCATAACAGATCCGAAGGTTGCGGGTTTTGTCCTTTGGATGAGTACGCGCCACTTCACCATAATAGCATTTATCTCGAATGGCGTTACATGAACTTATGAACTAATTCATGCGAAACGCATGATTTCAAATATCATGTGACTATGATGTCGCCTTAATTTCGTTTAGTAGCTGTCTCATGAATATAGTCTTCAGGAGTTGACGCATATAGCAATGTAGAGAGAGGGGTGTCAATTCAGATACCTGTCTCGTCATCTGATCATCGTCAATGAATCCTGAGGTACATAGACTACACTAGACCAGAGATCTTCACATTTCTACCCATGTGTATTAAAAATAATTATGTCTACTAAAACATTATTGCTTTATTTTGTAATTATCTATTAAAAAAAATTTACCTATATGTGAGCCGTTTTCTTTGAAAGTGGTGTAAGCCCATTTTATATTATATGGAGATACTAGCTGGTATACCCGTTCTTCGCACGGATGAATTGAAAAATTAAACAATACAGAACGAAGGATAAAGAAGTTTTTAATGAGTTAATTTTACGTGAATTGCAAATTAAACAAAACAAAAAAAGGCTTTTTGCATATCTCAGCCGAACAAAAACCATATTTATTAAATTTTATGTCTGAAGGTCTAATGGCTAATAAAAAGGACTTTTTTTAAATTTATAACGCCCCGTAACTCTCTTGTGGGTCTATTTTTGAAAACACCTTCCTTAGCTGATCTCGGCTCTGCAAAAGTAACACATTGTTACAAATTTTGTGTTAAAATTGTAATATTCTCAAGCAAAGCCGTTCCTTACATTATAATGACTATTGAATGGAAACATAGCGAAATCCTAGTGATAGACCCAAGTTGGCATCCTTTTTGGTGACCACGTTGGCGATTGATTGAACGGTGCAGATATTGCTTTGCTGTAGCGCCACCTGGTGAAAAGCTGACACAAAGAAAATAACACAAAAGTTTTCTCCACAAAAAAAAAATGCATATACATGCTAATTTTCATAGTGATCATTTGAACGGTGTTGGAGCGAAGAGATTTCATTTTTTCAAACACCCAATTATATATATAGAGAGAGAGAGAGATTACATTATATAAAGGAAAACCTATCCACACACAAACTAATTTTCTCTATGCTTGGCGACCATGTTGGCAACTTTGCGATTGATTGAACGGTGCTGAAGTTGATATGCTGTAGCGTCACTTAGTGGGGAGCTACAACAAAGAGGATAGCACAAAAACCTTCACCACAAAAAATACAAAAACATGCCAATTTTCATAGTGATTGGTTAAGCGGTGTTAGAGTGATGTGATTTCATTTTTCAACCATCTACTTTTATACAGAGAGATTTGTCATTTTCAAAGTAATTATTTTTGTAGTTTCAATAACTACTTAAGTTTATACTGAAAAAATGATGAAAATTTTGAAGGATCTTTTAAGGAGCTGTTCATTGATAAAAAAAAAAGTTCATAGCAGATTGCATTCAATGTTATAATTGACTAACTTTTTGTCAAAAACGGATATACATTACTTTCAAAGAAAATGGCACATATATTTACATGTACATTTAAACATATAACTGGCTTCCGACTGCTTCCTCTGCATTAAATTGTTTTTTTATTAGCAAAGTTTGTTGAGAATCGGTGAAAATATTACAACTGGTTTTAAAGCAGTAAATGTCCAATTTATTGGCAAAAAAGCCTCAATGGGAAGACCTCAAAGTGGTTTCCAGAAGCGTTTATTTATTTGTATATATGAGTTGTTGTTGTTGTTGTCGTGTATGACAAAGTGCAAAGGTATTGTATATAACAAATAAAGATAAAGAAATGAGTCAAATATTGCCAAAGGCGTGAATCACTGCCCTGGCAACATCCATGGCACGATCCGAGTTTAGGATGTCCATGCTGTAGTCATTGTCTATTTTAAAAAGGGCACCAACAATGGAAGGACAGTTAAAAAGATGTTTGGGATCCAGTTGCTTGCCTGGGCAGTGCCTGCATTCCACATATGATCTGGATCCATCAGGCAGAATCTTCATGCCCTTAAAATGTTTTGTCCTTAGTCTGGTTATTGTTGTTGTAATTTCTCGGCTATAATTTAATTAAATGGCCCGTGTGGTGACCGGATTAGAATAGTCCCAACGTAAGTTCATGCGTGTCGTAAAAGGCGACTAAAATGGTCAGAAGTCCAACCTTTCGGGGATCTGGCAATCCTCAATTATGACAAGTGCAATATATTGTGATATATATGAGTTTGGAAACGCTTATGATTGTAAACGAGTTACACTTGAGCCTGTAATAAAATGACAAAAACGCATTCCAAATTTTACGACTTGTTAAAGGGTATTGAAAAAACATTTTTTTATATGTGTGCAAGAACAACCAAAGACTATTTTAATTATTAGTGTGATCATAAAATTCTAGAATAAAGCACTTATTGAACTATTGGTAGGAAAATATTTTTCACAAAGCTTGAAAATTCCCACCATCGTTAGATTTTTTAACAATGATTGTTCTTTTTTTTTTTTTTGCATCGAGCGTAAGAAATAAAAATATCTTTGATAGCTCTTAGTTTTTGAAGGAATGGGAAGATGTAACTTTGAATAAAGCTTTATTTAAATATTATGAAAAATATTAGTTGAAGCACTACAGACTTGATTACGACCACTACCGTAATGTGTCACTTTGAAGAACGTAAGAAACTAAACAATGTTGCATTGACTATTTTTTTTTCTTGGACCCCAGTACTATAATAATAGAATATCATTCCTCTTACCCACACAAAAAAACCATACTACTTAGGGATAATACCTAATGGGAAATTCCAATTTCCGCTCTACCATTATTCCTTAATCCGGTATTAACCCAAAACGTTCAGAAAGATGACAAAAAAAAAATGCAGAACGTTGCTCTTATACCGGTAGCAAAGTTCATCTGAAAGAAACAATATTCTTTGAGCTCAATCAAACAAATCATTGAATTCGATTGGGTGAAAACCGACATTTTTTAAAAAAATTATTTCTTTTCAATGCTAGAATTACGATATCATCTCACAGTTTCTTAAAATTCTCTTAAAATAAGATTTAAAAATATTCATAGTGATTGAATAGTTGTTATTAATACTCTTTTATAAGCTTCACTTGTATGTATTGAACTCAATTTTTACCCACTTTAAAAGGTCTGATTAATTCAAAATTTTGCTCACTTGTCCAGAATCGATGACAATACAATAATTTAATAGTTTTAATAGTAGTCCATCGTCCTGATCAGGATCATGAGGATTAGCGAATTTCCATTTTCAGATCCCGTCTCGTATCCGGTGACTAATATCAGATCCCACTTCCAGATTTGGCGAATAATTCCAGATTTAGCGACTAAAAGATTTAGTTAAAACTCAATTCGATTAACTATAAAAGGATGTGTTTTTAGTTTTTTTAAACTATAATTTATTATTTTTTGCTATAAGAAACCGAATTCAAAACCAATTTTCTTTTAGGATGAAACCCTTGACTTTTGATTAATATGAACAAGATACAGTTCTCGAAAAAATTGTAAGATTAAGGGAAAATCTTCAATACCTTTAGAGCTGCAAATTTGAATTTTTTGTGAATAACAACAAGAGATAACAATTTATCTATATTTTTAAAAAGTAGTACAAAAATTTATTTTTGTCTTGTACGCAATGTAGGAAGTTGAAAAACACATTAAGGCCACATTAGATTTTATCTACAAAACTGCAAAAATCAGAAAAATTCCCTTTCCAATTATCACTTTAGGACAGTCAATAGAGTGTTAACTCACTGATCACAATCAACCAATAGCAGACGAGTCTCTTGTCTGCTAGCATGGAAAGATTTCTACCGCATCGAATGTCTCCAAAGCAGTCACCGTAATACACCCCCTTGCCCCTTCCAGCCCACCAATCAGGAAGCTCCCTCTCAATCTAGGTCTCTCCATCTAAGGCCACAAATACTTTTCGATAAAGGATGGAGGAACGTTTCGCGTTCCATTTCCCAAAGATGTTTAGCTTCTCTCCTATTTATCATATTAATCATTCTTGAGATTATAGAGTTGGAAGTTTTTTCAAAGTGTCCTTTGAGAGAAGTTTTTCCAACTGTTTCCAATGGCCACTTTATGTTTAGAAGAAAGTTTTGCCATTAAAATACCACCAGTAAGCTTCACGCACCAAAATGCTCTCTAAATTTACCGATGGGTTCAGATCAGAGCTGCTTGATGGCCATTCAAGAAGTAGATTATTAGCTTGATATCAGGATTTTGTAGAGTTTGAACTAGGTACAGATGCATTGTCCTGCTCGAATATGAAGATTGCATCAGAGGCGCTATCTGCAATACTTTTTTTGCAAGGATATCTTGCTAGTCTTCTTAGTTAGTGTTTACTTTGGAATAAGAAACTTATGTTCCATTAGAGGCAAAACCTCTCCATATCATTACAAACCCCCACCATATTTTAGCATCGAAAATCTGCATGGTTCTTGCCTAATATCAAATCATTAATATGACGAGATGAAACTTTTTTTTTATTTGAAAAAGCGACATCGTTTCATTGTTACCTTAGAGCAGGGATGGCAAACCTTTTTTTAAAGAGTGTCACTATTGATTTTAAAAAAATTATGCTTGCCACACTTTCACTTTTCCTACGAATGACTTTTACATAAATAGCATATTTCTCATTCATACGTCTACGTACTTTAAATTTAAAACAAAAACAAAATTGGCAGTTATAGAGACTGCCGATAGAAGTGAAAACTTAGAACTTTTAGTATTAAAATTTGAAATTTCATAATGCTTGAATTAAAATTATCCACATCAATCTGGTTTTTACATCTATTGACACTCCAAGCAACAACTAAATGCACATGTTTATATGGTTTTTTATTATTCAAAGATATTACAGGCTGTACAAGATCATGACAAAACATAAATACAATTCAATTGAAATAACAATTAATGTACAATCATATTATTTATGGATAGTATTTGTTTTTGCTTAAATTTGAATGTGTACTTGACTTTTAACATTATTTTAATTGTTTGCATCATTGTCATCATTAATTTCAACAATACTTAGACTTTTTGTACTTTCAATTATTTCATTTTGTTCTAAAAAAGATACAATAGGCTTATGGTAACTAAAGTAAGAAAGGAAAATGTTTGATTCAAATTTATCTAAGTATCGCGTGAAAACCGCATCGATTGTCGTTTTATATTTTGTAGTACTGAGTTTTCGATCATTGGACATATTTAAATTAAGTGTTTCGTTTAGAAATTCAATTAGTGGTAGATTTTTATCATCTGCAAAGTTAATATTGAAATCTCCACTTAAAATCATCGGTACATTATCATATTTTTCGCCAAATTATTTTTCGAGTCTTCCAGAACCTTCTTTTGTATAAATAATCAAATTTTCGAATAAAAATTGTTGTATCTGTCTTATAGATTTTCCAGGCGAAATATAAACGGCAACCATTAATATGTATTGCCCATTCTCGGAATCGCAACGAGCAATGCACAGTATATACACATTGAACTTTTCATTAAATCCATTCAATTTCACTTATAAGATATACGTCAGCTGTATAGCTACAGATATTCTGCTATAAGCATGTCGGTGACGCGAACGCACGAGATTTCACCCATCCAAAAAGTGTCTAAGGCGAACAGCACACTGCGAATGCGCCAGTCAGAGCATGTCGGTGACGTGAACCCATAAGATTTTCCCCTGCCAAAAAGTGCCCAACGCCGCTACAGAAGTTTTCACTTCAATAATATAATAAGACACAGAAGTACAAACTTAAGCTTTATCGCTAGTAAACTTTTTAATCCTTTAGGTGTAAAAAACATGAGTAACTTGAAGCATTTAATTCTAAATAATTACTAAATAGTCAGTACAATGTAGCCTTTGAATTTTAAGTTTTTTACCAAGTGATCTATGTTAAGATTAGTTCTCTCTCTTGAAGATACTAACAAAATTTTATTTTAGGTGCATATCCGATAACTTTGAGTTTGAAACGATTTTATTATGTTTATAATAAAAACCATTTGTTCTGAAACATATGTTGATCCAATGATCCAAGTCTATATTACTTGACAGCCAAATCGTGTAAATTTGAAATATTACTTGCTGGTACAAATTTTTCAAAATTCAATATAATTCGGATCCCTTGCAACTGAAATAAGTACCTTACATTTGTTTTTCAGTGTAGTATGGGGCTCTAGATCAAAGCCAGCGCACATAACAATGAAAAGTATTCTCTACATAAAAATTTTCCTTTGTTATTTAATTAAATGTATTTAAAATAAATGCTTTTTTTTTGTTTATTTTGTTTGTTTGTGTGTTTGTTTCCTTTTGTCTTAAGAAATTGCAATTCAATAAAGATGTAAAGGAAATTGTTATTTATTATTATCTTTTCGAATAATTTTTCAATACCATCGCGTACCACTGTTACAACTCTGCCATGCCGCAGGTTGGCCACTCCTGCCTGCGGCGAAAAAGTTTTTTTTGTCAACTTTAGGTGATCTATTCCATGTTTTTTAGCCAGAGATAGTTGATGCTCCATTTGTGACGGATCTATTCGCGTCATTTTTCTAATAATCCTCTTGGGGAAACTTTGGGGCTAGCATTCACGTTAATTCACAGCCTCTCAAGAAGAAACCATGATATTTAAATTAGTTTGACTATATAAAGTCTATATAGATTTTGTAGATGTAAGATAGAAGGGGCCGGGGAGTTATTGCGGTGATACGTAAGTGCGAATATTAGAATATTTCATTTACAAACATAAGGAAGTAATTGCTAAGAGATTAAATTATTAGATTGAGGATCTAAGATAGATGAAATTAGGTTTAGTTATCGGTCCATTAGCGCTTGTTCTCCTTGTCTAGTTCACGTAGTCGGATTTACTTAGAGTTAGTCATCGAGATTAGATAACTCGCTTGATATATCACTCCGAGGGTTTCCTTTTGTAGTTTCACTTGTGATTGTTTAAGTGTGCTTGAAGATAAATAAATTAATTGTTATTATGGAAGTTTCTGGTGAAGCTTTGTTTCCCCCCACACCTTTCGCTTGATAAGACGGTGAGAGAGGGGTGCCGAATAGGCCGACGCCCCCACACATTTTACTAAATTTTATGAGTGGATATTTCAATAAAATACTATGCACTATACTGATGAAAAGGAAGGTTCAAATCACAATATTAGTACAGATGAAAGCTTTTTACGAGTATCTCGATTAACAGTGGCTTTTGTTTGACGAGGACTCATTACAAATGGATGACCTTGTCACGGATCTATACGCGTTCTTATACTAATCCTCTTGGGAATTCTTTGGGTCTATCAAAAGTAATCAATCTTCTCCTAAGAAGAAGGCGCGATATGCAAATTAAGTTTATTGTATATAATTCTAGTTCGTGAGTTAAAGGAGCGAAGGAGTCAGAATGTGAAGAAGGATAGATAGCAGAAAGTTAGAAGTCTCCCGTCTCTCTTCCCCTTCCATCAACCTCACGAAAGGACTTACGGCTCGATGGCTATTTAGTTAACTAAAGATGACAAGAGAGATACAAGGTGAAGAATACCCAAAAGGTTAGAAAGGTCTTGTGAGAGATTAAAGACAGGAAGTTGATATTGATAAATTAAACCTAAATTGATTAGAAGACTGCCTACAGTTCAGGTATTGTCACCTTCATGTTACGTTTGATATTTAAAGTATTAAAGAGGTAAAGCGGCCAATAGTTATATATCTACCGTGTAAAGTAATATTGAGGTAGAACTATTATTATGTTGTTGTTACTAATGCCACCTGTCTGACGATGTCACATCGAGGCCCGCGAAATTCCTCGCGGCACAGGGCTAGATGTACGCCTGTCGTTAGCATTAGCTTTGAGTACCATGCAAATGACAGAACGATTTTGTTTGGTTCCGCCCCAATTTTGAGGGAGAACACCCCGGGAGTATTCATGGGCCTCCCGTCTCTCTTCCCCTTCCACCAACCTCATGAGAGGACTTACTGCTCGTCGGCTATTTAGAGTACTCCCATGCCGCTAAGGCACTATACATTTCTAAACAACTATGTCTTCTCCGGGATTCGAACCGGCCCTACGGCACAACAGTCAGCGTCGCTAACCACTACACCGGATGGCCACTATTATTATAAAGTGGTTTATTAGATGTATTTTCCCAAAACGCGACTCTCGTCCCCTCCCTCTGTTGACTGATTGGAGCATCCTATTTATTGTGTTTGAGTCGATTAAAAGCTAAATAAAATAATTGGAAATTATCATGTCGAATCATCCTTCACTTCCTTCCACACTTTCAGCTGGGTCACAGGGTAGACTGGAAGGAGGGTTATTACAACCTGTACTCTTCAACTTTGTACATGATTTTCTCTATTTCTTAAAAAGTTATTACCAGTTATGTCATTCTTAAAAAGTTCTTAAAGATAACTACAATGAAAGATCTTCTAAATCTCTTAGGGGCATGAGTAACAATTTCTCTCTGGGAGGTGTGTTTGATATGTTAAAACAGGTTCTCACAGCTTGAAATTTAAAATCTACAGAAAATTAATTAAAACAGTAAAAGCTTTAAAATTGAGCTTTGCCTTATCATTCCCCCCCCCCTCCCTTAGTTTTTCGTTTGTGTTAACTCTAAATTTTAAAAATAAAAGAACTTTTCTCTTTAATTATTTTGATAAGTATCGTTAAAGCTGCTATTTTCCGTATCATGTAAAATTTGTAATAAACACGGAACCCGTAACTGGGAAAAGAAAAGTTTTCACTTCGTGTTATCATTTCTTCAAGCACTGTATTATCAAAAGAGCAACTCATATTAATAATAAGTCGATCAACCCAGGGATTACTTATTTTTTTAACAGAGTCTTTTTTCAAAAATTTAATTTTGTTTTTATTCCTTACTTGAAATCTAAATATGGAAGTCCAAAAATGTAACATACTTTTGTAACAAACAGCTAAAAGTATTTGTTTGTATTTGTTGAAAGTATTTGTTTAAATCATAAGAACTGATGTTCAGAAATACAAACTACCGATGTGGTGATATAAAAATAAAATTAGGAAATAAAAAAAAGAATTATATTCCTACTTATTTTATTAAAAAACAAAAGTAAACGTATGTACTGATTTGAATATACTGATCAAAACACAAATTACGTTAGAAATTACATTTACACAGTACGGTAAACTTCAGAACAAGATTCTAGATAAAGTTGTGACGGATCTATACACGTCCTTCAACTGCAACGCGCACATTACTGCAAAACTCACTCGCATAAGTTCAGTCGTAAATAGTCTTCCGGATTCGAAGCTTGTATTCATTCAAAATGTATGGGAGGCAAATGATTTTTATTTACTTCTCTATAAACGAGCGTTCTGTTGACTCATACCTACGTTGATTGCAACAGCTCTTGTCCTTCACTTGGGTCTATCAGTCACAAAGTTTAAGAATATGTTTTCTGGACTTGGAGTGCATACAGCCTTTCATCAACTAGCTTCGTATTTGGTGCCGTGGGAAGAACTTGCCGCAATCCCTTCTTCTACAAGTCGCAAACATCAGACTGGAATAAAAGCGCTTCAAGCAGCGTTTCTCAAACTGTGGGGTACCTACCAAGGGGGGCGTGATAATCCTACCAGGGAGGCGCGAGCCTATCGACAAGTCATAAATAAAAGATTTTTAAAAATTATTAATTTACTGAAAGGAGTCAAAACGTAATAAATACATTCAGAGATAATAAAAAATACACATTTACAATGATATAATATCTTATAAATGCATCAGTACTGCAAAATGTATTTGACCATTAATTCATCAATACTAAATTAAGAACAAGCTTAGTAATTTTTGTGACTCCCATGGTTTGTCATACACAAAATTATATGCAAAATTTAATTCTTATCAATAATGTGTACATTTTATAATTAAAGTCATATTGTAGCCAGTGGCGGATTAAGCGGGTGGCGGAACTGGCGGCCGCCAGGGGCCCCAAGCTTGATGAGTGCAAAGGCCAGAGACAAACCAACCACGCCACCTTGGAACAAGAAATGAAAAGAAAACAAAGGTACAATGAAACCCCCGCTAGAAATTTATCGAGATGCAAAAGAAATCCTAACGTAGAAAAACTTTTGGAAATATTTTTAACAATACCGATATCGAATGCATCAGGTGAAAGATCTTTTTTAGTTTTTAAACGTGTTAAAAATAATTTAAGAAGCACTATGGGAGAAAAGAAAAATTGAACAACATGGTCATATTATATACAAAATAAAATGATTTGGACGAAATAGATATGGTAAAAATAATTTAGATGAATTTGCCAAAGAGATATCAAACTGTATAGCAAAACTGTAAGCTCTTCAGTAAGGTTTTTAATTCTTTTTATGCACATTTAAGATTTTTCTTAAGCCGATGAGTTTTATTATAGCAATACATTTTATTTTCAGAATTTAATGTAAGCGACTCTTTTAACTATTTTAATTTTTCGACTCTTAAGCCCATGGGCCTCAAACCTTTTACCGCCAGGGGTTTCCAACTACCTTAATCCGCCTCTGATTGTAGCTTTAGCGTCCAAATACAATATATTTGAATTCAATACATTATTATTGTATGGTGGGGAGCGCCATGAAATTGTGATTAAAAATTGGGTCGCAAACATTGAAAGTTTGATAAGCAATGACTTAAAGACTAGCCCGAATAGGAGTTACTTTTCGTTCCAGTCGTCCAAGGCTTGCTTTGCACGGCTGCTGACCAACAGATTGATGATTCAAATAAATACTCTTACAAAGGTCAACATCTAGTTGACAAAAACTTGTTTCATTAAGTTGACAAAGCAATCCACTGAAAATTTGTGGGATCCGACATTCGTCTGTCCGGAAACTGCTCGAGATATATTCGTAAGGCAGCTCTGCCGTTAGCGTTTGCACAATTATACATGTAATGCGTGCCTGCCTATACGTCAAGTCTCCCATAACGGATGACAGGACTATCGAGAATGCTGTTTTCCCATACTTACATTCATAATATTGAAAGACGGCTAACCACTTACTGACCTTTACCAACAACAAAACCAAACAATAACTTAATCTTTCTTTTCATGTATTTCCTATGTTTGTGCCTCACTGGGCTATACATTCTTATACAATAAATTATTGCTACAGTGCTTAGTGTACCAAACTTTTTTAATCTTGTACTATGAATTCGGGATGACTCTGTACATAAAAATTAGTGGAAAACTAACCCCATCTATTAACCTCAACCGGATTTAAAGTCTTAAATACCACACGAAATGTATTCCTAACATTTAAACTTTGATACAGTTGGATGCGCATTTAAATAGAGGTAAGTAACGTATGCAGGTGGAACTCGTGAAATGAGCAATTTTTCTACTTTATGTTGCCCATTGTTTCATTTGATTTTGATTTACGTCGTTCTCAGAAACAACACGAAGTACTATTGGAGATTAGATGAACCTAGTAGTTTTAAACCACAGTGAAGTGACTAGGATATGGGGCGCACCTCTTCTTCAAAATTCCTTACCACATCAGCGGGAGAATTTTGAGCCTCGATACATCCCCTCTACACGGTGGGTCTTCAGTAGCACTAGAACTCGAGCCCAAGCCTCGACAACGTTGGCCTTGAGCTTGCGACCATTAACACTCGCCTCATATTTTCTATGGAAAGCGCGGAAGTAGTCAAAGGTTCAAAGAAAAAATTGTATGCATTATATGTATATGTGTGTGGTTATTAAATGAAATAAACCAAATTAGGTAGTTGAAAGGAAATTAGTATTAGTTCCTCGTCTTTGTTGATACAATGCTTAATTTTCTTTTTCCAATTTTTTACGTGTGTGTCATTCTATAACTCTGTATCTATAAATTTCAGTTCCCACAATTGTAAGTATATATATAATTTTTTTTATATTGGTTGCACATATTAGCATTTATTCCAGCTCATGAATTACAAATTTTTTTTCCAAAAGCTGCAGTTTCACATTCCCATGTCTTTCTCAATACACTCTACATTTTTAACAGTTGAGCACTTCATAGTTCAAATTCATTTCATACGTTTATCCATCATAACCAAGTCCTTTTGATACGGGAAATAATTTGTTTTCACTGGAATAAGAGCATTTCAAAATTCAAAAGAATTCTATTTCTATAACTAAGAATATTATACTTAATTTCTATATAGTTTTATTCTTGCTTCCCCCCCCCCTTGTGTCCAATTCAATCTGATGGGTAAAGAACTCTTGAACATTGCGTTGCCACGTGTGGTCACGCATTATCCTGTCGGAATATGGTTGATGGCAAGCGCTGAATATATGGGAAGACCACGGACTCCAACACCTCAGAGATGTAGCGCTGGCTGTTCAGTGTACCAGCAAAGCGAACTAGAAGGGCGCGGTAGTGAAATCCAATACCACCCCAAACCATGATACCGGATGCAGGATCAGTGTGGTGATACATGACGCTATAGTTTGGCAGTCTCACACCACGGTGTCCCCAAACTCGAATCTGGCCATCATGATGTTATACACAGAAGCGGGATTAGTCAGTAAACAAAATATCATTCCATTCCGTTGTCTATGTCCACCGTTTATCGCACCAATGGTTTCCAGTCAAGAGTAAATGAAGCAATGGGTGCCTTGCAGACATTCTACTCTGCTGCAAACGGCGTCGAATGGTTCGAGCGGACACCGAATGATGCGTAACAGATTGAATCTGATATGCTACGATTCCCGATGTGGCTGCACGATCCATTATTGCAAAGCTCACAATCCGCCTGGACTTAGTCAAAAAAGTTCAATGTGTATTATAAACTGTGCATTATTAAAATAGTGTTTTTGTTGGATTATTATTTGAATTGTTTCCAGTACAATAGTGAGTACTAAATAAATATACTAATATTTTTAAGATAAAAAATAAATAACAGAAAATTATTTTAATTACTCGCATTTATTTTGGTGTATTAAAATTTTTTTTAAAAAATTATTTTAAATTTTCGTATTTATTCTGGCGTTTGAAAATTTTGTATTATTTATTTTCAAATATTTGACCTCTGATGCATCACGCAATCCTGATTAGTATTTCACAGTGGCTTAGACGTTTTCTTACAACCGTGGTAAAACAGACTTCTAGTTGTTCAATCATAATTTTATCGTTGATATTGAAATCAAAAATTTTATAAAATCTAATAATAATTCAAGATTAATGTGTTGAAGTTTAAAATATGGTTATTGATGCAAAATTATAGTTTATTACCTTTATCATTAAAATCTTTAGTTTAAAATAATAAAAATGGCTCCGACTTTAATTTCATTAAATATTTTATTTTATTTAAAAATTTAATATTTCGAAATCATTATTTATTAATTTAAATTGTCAAAAATAAGATATATGCTCTGCTATTTTTTGCAAAATGACTATCTATAATTTTATATCATTCGATTTTATTATTAGAAATTTACGAAAAAATATTGTCAGGGAATTAGGGTTATTTTAAATATCCGTTTTTCATATTTGCTTGGCAGTTTTATTTACTAAATTTACTGGGTTTTATTTGCAATTACAAAGCGACAGCATACATCTATACTATATAAAAGAAAGAGTTTGTGTGTTTCACCTATTCCGACCAAATTAAGCAACCCAGGAGTATGAAACTTGGCATGTAGAAGCTATAGGTCGTTATGCTATTAACCTCAAAGAGTTTTTTTCGAAATTTGCTTTAGATTTTTTTTTTAATTCAATTTTTATACGATTTTTCAGCTAAATGGAGATATGACGTCATCAGCCATGTCAAGTCCTAACTTTGCGAAAATTAATATTTTGAGCAGTTTGGGGGGGATTTTAACACATTTTACTGTAAATATGTTTATTTTAGTTGTATTTATTCATTTTTTTTGACTCTTTGTGGAGGAATTACATTTGTTTTTCGAAAAAAATAGTCCTAAAAAAAATGTTTTTCTAAATTTTATTTTTTTGATTGGCAACACTAATCTGATAACAGTAGGTATTTTCGTATTTGATTTCCAACGTATTATATCTTTTTCATTTCTTTAAAAAAAAAATGTTTTTTTT
>BMAO01011208.1:0-20170 GCA_019973975.1 Trichonephila clavata | reverse complement strand
TTTAAAATTTTTTTAGTTTAAGGAGATTGTGGACTTTAAAATTGACGAAATTCGTCCAAAATATGGGGAAAATATTGTGTGAATTATGATTTTGGTACATTTACTGAACCATATGCATGGAACCGCATGTGTCTAAGTAAATATATTAAAAAGCTATACATTAAAAAATTTTAATGACCCAAAATGTAAACAAAGTATGAGCGAAGGTTGTCACAATTTTTTGAGGTTTTTTTGAATATTAGAATTAATATTTTGTGTTTTAACAACCGCAAATTTTACTGCAACATTTAACTGCTTTCTTTGCTGTTTGTTTACTTCCACTTGTTTTCTAAATATGGGGAAAGGTCATGCAGCAAAGTGCTTGACATTTCTCGTGAAGAAATACTGATAAAACATATTAAATAAGGCTATGTGTATTACAACCCCACCACGTACCAATACACAAAGACTATGTGTATTAGTACGCCTATTTCTATGCCGTTCCTCATATTTATCAACCAATTCGAATAACTGTGCCTTGTTAGTGAGATTTCTAACTTCTACATAATCCATAACCTGGGGTTCGATTCGCATCACAATATGATTTATTATTTTAAATTCCTCATATTCCAAATCCAGTGTTTTATGGATTTTCAGCAGTTTATACACAAAATCGGGACGAGGCTCACCTATACCCTGTTTCGCTGGGGGGAAAATATGAGCCTCTCATTCTGATCTATTTCTCACTACTGATAAACTATCAGTTAATTTACTTTTAAGCTTCGTGAAGTATGTAGTCTAGCCACTCACAAACGAATACCCCATAACTTCGAACCAATCTAGCCCTCGTCCTGCAAGATGACCTTTTAGGTAGTCACATTCCAAATTTGCAGGTATCTTATAGTGCACTATGTTATTATCAATATTTGTGAGTTACTCCGAAACATTATCCTTGCTGGAAAAAAATTATTCGGGAACACACACACACACAAGACCCTGAAATTAGCACCATTTCCTATCTCGGACGTTGGGCGCCCATAAAAAGAATTTACAATCCTTCTTCCCTGGGACCCGGCTAGAGGTGTGGAAGAAACTAAATGATAATACGACATGATGAATTTAAATTATTTTATTTATCACTGCATTCAACTCTGACACAAATAACAATCAAAATAAGATAACTTAAATCAGCAATAGAACGAGCGAAAGACGTGATTGCGTTGCTGAGGATATATTCAATCATGTTGCTCTACCTTTAATATAACTTTATACAGAGCTTACGTATTTAATGACGGCACTATTTGTATTTGATCACAGTACCTAAACTCTTTCAGTCTTCTCTTTCCTTTTTGTTAACTTTAACACTTCCGGTTAGTTAATCTAATCACTTTCTTAATATTCAAATTTCCGGGGCTCTTTACTTTGCTTACGTACACGTTTCACTGCCGATTTACTTCACTTCTAATCTATTCACAATTCACTAACTCTCAAACTCGCGAATAAAGAATATAGATATTAAACTTAATTTGCATATCACGCTTTCTGACTTTCGGAGAAAATTGGTTGAAAATGCTGGCCCAAAAAGATTCCCCGGATGTTAGTTGAAAAATGGTTTTAGATCCGTTACAAATTTTAAAAGCAAAATACCAACTTAACATCATGGAAAAGATTTTAATTTTAAACTAAGATGCAAGGAATTTCTAAAACTGTAAAATCATGAATCAGCGATAAAGCATTTATCTCGGGAAAAGTCTGTCTAATAGAACATGTGGGCACTGTTAACTGCAATATAAGCCTCACAAAGAACTACCATACTGTTTATGAATGAGGGTATCAATAAGAATTTGGGGACAACAAATATCATCTTTCTGAAAGTGAGACAGTTTTCGTGTGGGAGGGAGGGAGTGTCCTCTCTCTGGGAGCGGAACTACTCTGAGAACTGGCTTTTTCTAAACCATTCAGAACATTTTCAGTGGAATATATGGTCCGAATATCTCGAGAGTCAAAACATAAGGCGAATATTCCGTTCCTAAATAAATTCCTAAACAATGTGAGTTCTGTGAGTCTGCGAATTATCTCCCGTAAAAATGAGGTCCGCGTCCATAGCATCCAGAACCCCCCGCAAAATCTCTTCCAGGATCTCATAAAACGCTGTAAGTTGATAGTACGAGCTTTGAAAATTCAAAGTGGTGTACTACTGCCCAAAATTTACCTCTACGCACAAAATTCCTTTGCTACCAAATCTGTTGATTTTTGTTGAGTAAGAGTGATGAAATCTAACTCAATTTTCTCTCCAGGTGCAGACTTGATGAGAATCACTTTGGTGTATTTCGAATCATTACTGAAAAGAACACGTCCTCATTCTTATAGTGAACACGCGACTGGTATTTTCAGCTCCAATATATCCAGTACTCCTGTTCGATGTAGTCAAGGGAATGAGCAAGACTGGACACCGAACAAAAAGGGCAGTTTCTGCGAGACGGCTATAGACTGTTTGGCTGGAATATATAATTTTAAAAGGAGCAAACAGGAGGTAAAAGCTATAAAATCGGAGAATCATAAGTAAGCAATGGGGTAAATATAAAAAAATATGTGATAAATAGTTCTAAAAATTCATTTCTCTAAAAAATCCTTTTCTCATATAACGAAAATTTTAACAATAACTCAAAATATTACCAATAAATATGTTTAAAACTTTGTACCATTTTTTCTCATAATTTTCTCTAGGGTGCGAAGTAAAATAATGGTTATAGCAAAATATTTTACAAATTAGGGGTTAGTATTTGTACAACATTTTTGTAAAAATACGGCAAATTTCTTGTGTAGGTTCTACGACTAGCTCTGAAATTTTTATTTATTTATGTAACCAAAAGATTTTACTTCATAAACTAGATGCATATATAATTGATTTTAATGCTAAATACAGTCTAATTGGGTCAGTACCTTTTTATATAGAATTTTTGAATGTTTCTAAAATTTCTTCAAAATTCCTTATATATTTACCAATTTTCTGAAGTTGAAATAATTTATTTCAAATATTACATAAGCATAGCTTAGTTACATAAAAACTGAAGTTAAAAGTTGTATTAGTTATGTTTCTGAGTGATGTTTTTATAAAGAAGGGTTCCAAAAGTATTCGTAAACCTTAATCCCTCTTAGGCGCGCGAATCTCTGATGTGTATGGTAAAAGGAATTTTGGTGTCACGTCCACATGGTGAGCGGGAACGGGCTTATTCTTCTATATCTGTCTTTTTACTCGCACTTCGGTTCAATGCTAATGATGTGGTCAACTTCTTTATATTTTGGGTGACAGAGACCTTTGAATCTCAAAGATGCAGGGCACATGCCTCGTTTATTACGATTAAGGATTGAAGAAATGTCTGATATACAACGCTCTGTTAAAGATGAAACACCAAGAACACACAGGACAAAGAACCTCTTTTTATTCTTGCTGTTTTTTCTCTTGGTTTAGGACTGTTCCACTTGTCAGGAGATAATGAAAAGTATAATATTGAATGTTTGTTGTGTAAAATGCAAAAAGTTCATGTGTATTGAACATTGTAAGATGATTTAAAAATGAATTCAACAAAGAATCTCAAAATGTAACGTAATGTGTGTTTTTTTTGTTTAAATTAAGATTTCTGATTATATCTTAATTACATTTTACCGTGCATAATATACGTTAGTACCAAACGGAGTCCATAGCTAGTACCAAAATAACTCATTAAAAATGCTTTAAGCATTTTTATCTATTATTTTTATAGATGCGTGATTTTTAATTGTAGACAAATCTCACCACTAAAAATTCCTCTTCAACCCTAAGTATGAGGTGAACGGATCTGAGAGCTTCCACCCGCCTAAGGATGGAACTTCTTGACGCATGCGTAAAGGAGGGAAAGCGGAGAGTGACTAAAGAGACATTCTCTTTACTTGTCTATGGTTCAAAAAGGCAAAGTATGTCCCCCAAACCACCTTATGTAGATTCATAGTGAGAATTTAATAAACAGCCAATTTAAACAATTTGAGACCAAAATATTCTAGAAGCAAAGTTGTGTGTTTCTTGGCAAACACTATGAATTTTACTTTTAAATTAATGTTAAAACACCAGGAACCTGAGTCCTGATGATAATAACGCCCGTCTCTGGATGAATCAGAATTCATGAAAAGTTTGGATTTTCTAGTTTATTAGAAAGAATCTCAGTAAGAACTTCCGATTTGTTAGTGAGCGCTGAGCCTGTCTGTCGCGAAGGTGGACTTGAATTAATACTGCAATTGAAATTAGTCGCATTTATATGGATGGAAGAACGTTTTCGGGAGACCTGGAAGTGGAGAGAGAAATATAATTCGCTTCTTTTATTTCCAGAAATCAGAAATAAGATCTCATGTAACGTTGCGAAATAAACATACGTAAAAATTAAATTTTCGATCATACACTTTACTGTGAGCGTAAAAACTAACGTAGAATTGGCTTGAAGGCTAAAAGGCTTCGTATGTCTTCAACAATCCTACATCTCCACTGCTTTCTTTCAGAACTATGATTTTGTTGTTGTTTGTGGATTGTTCAAAATCGCATAGTTTGGTGTTAGATCTTATTAGTGAGAACGAAATACTGGATGTAATTTATTTTCAGTACTTCTTTATTAGGATAACAATTTTTTCCCTACGTTCCTGAAATTGCCCTCTTTTCAATAGGTGCTAAAGAGCAAAACTTTAAAAAACTGCAATGGAGCATCTTAAGCCTTTTAGAAAAAACAGGCTTTAATCCCTGAAATACTGTATTCTGTAGAGTAATATAAATACAATTATCCTCTGAAATAAGGAACATAATTTCTCTTCTCGTTTACCATTTGTCATAAAGTCAGATAATTGAAGAAAGTTGAGATAAAAAGAAAGGGGCGAAAGGAAACCTTCAACACACACCAGCACAACGATTCACCACTACTATCAGAATTAAATTCCGCATATATATCCTTGAAATAAGGCAACGTTAGTCCTCTACCTTCTCTGGTAATATTTTCCCTGGATCTCTGTCGCGGGTTTTGCGACTGAGCGTTATAAATAGCAAATGCCGATTTCTTTTTGTAATGAAACCTTTTTGCTTACTACATCTCGCGGACTTTGACAGTGATGGGAATAAGATTTTACATCTTAACTCTATGAATGCACGAAGCGAGAATTTGGATATTTCGCAATTCCAATTTTACTTGGTTTTATAAAATTCGTGTTTTATTTTAATCATTAATTTACATTTTATTTTAGCACATTTGTTTTTTGATTTTTTTTTTAAAAAAAGAGTTTTACCACGGGGGAAGACTTTAACAAAATTCGGTCCAATTTGCATTTCCAGCAGGCATACTTTGGGTTAGAGGCATAAAAATCTGGATGTGAGTTTTCGAAATTGATGGGAAAGCTCTCCTGTGTGTATGAGTTTGCACCTGACACCACCATCAGCGGATCTGTTTTATTTCTATTTCTCATTGTGGGGGCATCTGAAGGGTCTTATGTGTGAGACTGATAATATTAAGTAACCTTAATTGCTGGACTTTCTGCTGCGGTTGGGATGTTTCGCTATGTATAGTAGAATGTCGTTTATCCGAATGAATTGGGACCGGACTCCTTTCGGATATGCGATTTTTCGGAAAACAGAAAACAGGATGCAATCCATGCAGTATACGAAACTGGACACTATACGAATATTGAATATCATCACATGCGGGAAACGTGCTTGAAGAAAAAGAAAAAAATAGCTGCAAAATGTCACAATTTTACCTTTATTAAGGAAAATAATCACTTTTTTTTCTCTGTAGCATTGTACACCTTTTTTTTTCGCTGCAAGGTCTCTGATTCGCTTGAGCCGCTGTATTTGAGTAGGAAAGCACTAGGATTGTTGTTCGTACCAATCCATTGATGTCGCTAACTCAGAAAACGCCTCAGCATTTAATGGACCCTTGCTACTTTCGTTGTTGTAGTTGTTGCCATCGTCTTCATCTGTTTCATCGTCAACAAGATCGGATTCTTCTCGCACGGAAGTTTCAATCTCGTTATCATTCAGCATTCGAAATACAGTCTTCTGCATTGTATGCCATCCAGATTTCTACATCAAAAAATTCAACAAAATAGTACGTATACACCCCCACCCTCGGAAACCAACTGACCTAATATTCCGTGCTGATTTTTTCTAACTCATACAACTGAAATTCCCTAAATATCCCTCACCTTAGGTTTTAACGTCAAATTTAGCCTCACGCGAAACAAATGTTCAGCATTGCATTGTTCGAAAACGTATCCGGACTTTGGTTCGGATATTTGACGCTGCGAATAATAAACTTTCCTATAAACGACGTTCTAATATATTTGGAAAATTCCAGAGTTTCGCCACTCCTTTCTTCGTTGTTTTTCTTATACTTTGCGGTCTCTCTTTTTAGCAATTATTGTAAATATTCATCTTCATTTATTTTAACATATATGTCATTATTCTGTTTTTACCTCTTATCACCGGCTTGGCTGTTTTCGGAGCTGCAACGATTTCAATTTATTTTTGAATATGTATTTTTTGCAGAAATATTTTTTTGCGTGTAGACAGGAGAAACATTTTCCTCCTGTCCTCAATCACAAACATATGTTCAAAGGAAAATTGGAATTGTTAAAAAAAAGTCCCTTTTTATTTCAGTATCCCAATATCAAACTTGTGATTT
This sequence comes from Trichonephila clavata, assembly GCA_019973975.1. Classification (NCBI taxonomy): domain Eukaryota; kingdom Metazoa; phylum Arthropoda; class Arachnida; order Araneae; family Nephilidae; genus Trichonephila; species Trichonephila clavata. Next base: position 13,496 of record BMAO01011208.1, on the reverse strand, counting down.
TTCTTCTACTAATAATAAAAAAGATATTTCCTTTGTTATCTAAACATCAAGATCCCCATAATGTCATTCACAAAACTTTAAGAAAAGAGGGATTTAAGGAATGTGTCATGGTTTACCAGCATATTGGAACATTAAATTAATTTTAGCCAATACTCACATGCCAAAATAAATAAATCATTTCTGTTTAAAGAGTTTTAGAGTATAGATACAAGTGTTTTTGTAATAGTGATTCTTTATTCACTAATATTAGAGCAAATTTTTTCAATAGTTTCTAATAAACGACACTGAAAGTTATGCGATTGATTTTTTGTGCTAAAGAACATTAATTTTCTTTCACACCAGTACCCTGACTCGGAAGCCAAGTGATCATAGTATCGTGGATGCCTTTCCTTTCGGGCGAGTTGTTATTTCGAGTCATAAGGACTTCAAAGAAACTCTGTGTAAAGAGCTTGATGCTTGATAAATCAGATTCCTCACTGTGGGATGGTGTATGAGTTTGATTTGCTAACTCAGGCTTCCTCTCTTTACTTGACTATGAACAAATCTTCTGACTCGCCATAAATAGTCTCATCTTTCTTCTGTGAGTGCGACATTAATAAACGATAAACGTATAAAGCACAAATGCATAACTCAAATTCCTATTTGTATTGTACCTGTATCTTTGCAGTCCAAAAATTTGGTAAAATTCACATCAAAAGTAAAATTAAAAAACAATGAATGAAATTCTACATTTTCAGTTGATGCCTTTCGTATACATATATATGTTTAAAGTAAAATGTACAGTTAATAATACGAGGACAATTCAGAAAGTAACCTCAAATCGCTAAAAAAAGAGGGGGGAAAAGAGACTAGTACAGGGGAAAAAATTTATTATATCTTATTATTCAAGCACTCTTGTCGCACCATTTTACCAATTCCTTCTGTATTAAAAGCTCCCACCACCGATTTAAACCAATGCATCACAGCGTTTTTTAGTCAGCGAAATGCTGTCCCCCAAGTCACTACTTCATTGCGTTGATTAGATGTTAATCGGATGAGGTCAGCACTCTCTACAGACAGAATTGCATTTCGTGATTCCTCATGGGTGTTTGTTCTTCCGTCCTTGAAAAGGCATATCAACTGACGTATACTATACCTTAACTCATAATGCTTGGCCCCTATACAGCACACAATTCACGATGGATATCCGTTGCTGACTGCTTTTTTGACCCCAAGGAAATGTTATTACTTCTCACACCTCACATTTCGTGGGATTTTCTATAGCGGGACACATGTTATCACGTTATAACTAGCTAACTGTTGGCTCTACGATACTCTCATTCGCCGACTGGCAGTTTACTGAATCAGAGACTGCTCGTGCATTCAATTGACTTGTGCAGAGATTCGTGTATTTGATTAACTCGTGCAGAGATTTCTCGTGCATTCAATTGACTCTTAAATTTTTGCATTTTTTTTTTAAGAAAAAAATGTTTTATATTAAATAATTGTTTGAGAATTAAAAGTTTCAACATAAAAAAAATTAAGATGCCATGGCAAAATATACCTCTAATAAAAAAATTTAACAATTTTACCAATTTCATTCTTGTCAGTTTTTGTAAGGACAGCATACGCTGAACTTACTTTTTTGAAATTTTATAAAACTCATAGCATAGAAATAATCATAGAGTACGACAAGTAGTCCTTAATAATGTGGATTCGTTTCTTTTTCTTATAAAATAAAATATATCTTAAATTTTTTTTTTACTCCTGCCATCATTTTTATACTATTACAAAATAACTAAATTTCTATAACTGGTCACGGCGACTGTAAAATCTAACTGAACAAGTTTAATTTAGTTCCTTCATCTTAATGTTAAAGTGATATTGGTGGTGAGGAGAATGTGGATCAGGTGCTTCTCCAGTGTTCCAAATTTGATAAACAACGAAACAACCTAAGACTGGCTTTCAAGGGACTTAACATAAAATGACCTCCTAATCTTCATCAGCTACTTTCCACCTGAAGTGCTTTTGGAAATTTCTTGTAAATGTGTAATTCTTATGTGTAGTTATGTGTGATTAATACTTACTCACAGTGAGCTTCGTGTGATACTTTGTGGTGCAAGGGGATTTTATTATCGTTTTCAATAAACAAATACCGATGTGGAATTTATACAAAATAAGCTTATCATATATAATATAATGGTTCAGTCGAAAATACAGGTGGAAAAAATCCTCCTTATCACAAATCTCCACTGCTTGAAGTAAGAAGATTTCTGTATGAGTAAAAATAACTCTTTTTTTTTAAATCTATGGATAATGAGTGAAACACAAAATGGGTTACTCTTCCCTTAAGCATATCAAGAGTATTTTATTTCTCACGTGACTCCTCTTTGTTATTGGACGCTCCAAATGTCCAACACATGAAAAAAGGGTAATATAATATTTAGTCGGAATTCATTTAAATCTTGCGATAATTTACAATTTCTTTTCATTTTATTCTAATAATATAACATTTTTCTTAATATTTTTATACTGTTAAATAATTAAATTTTTTATCCATATTCTTAAGTATACATTATACCGTTCTTTGAATCAAAATGACGTCTGTGAATTAGTAATTTTATGACACGAAAAAAATGACAATGCACAGTAAAAACGATAAGTTTATTTTAAATGCATATTTTTTTTAATTGTGATCCATGGGGATATTCTAAATGTCGTTGATTTTTTTTCATGGATCCCATTTTGTATTCTCCTTATGAATAAAAACTAATTTTTATTTGACTAGTTTTTATATCTCTTATTTCTAGTACGTGTCATCACTATTCTTGATATAACATGATTCCTTATCAGTATACTGAAAATAAAGTATTGTTAACCTGTTATATATTTTACCGCATACAATTTGGGAAGACATTTTTAAATGTTACTTCATTCCTTTCTTTGAAATAGTTGAACCTCATCTGTTCTGAAAACTTAGATTATTTACACATATACGAGTATTTGCGTGCTCAACCAAACAATAAGACCTGAAGGGAATTTATTTTAAATGATTGTCATATTTTTATAATTATTACGTAAATAAAAAAAATCTCAAAAAAGAAAAGTTTTTTTTTTGGATTTTTCTGCATTTGACTGGTAATAAAATTTGATATAAATGTTATTCAAGAATCAATGTGGGGTTTTGATGATTTCTTGAGGTATCTTAGTGTCTGCGTGCTTTCATTGCTTCGATTGCCGAGTGGTTGTAATCATGAAATCAAGAGAGGCACTATTTGTGGTGAATCCTTAGTCTCAGTCTTTCTACACTGAAAAAACACAGTGTACATCCGTTGAAGCACGTTAAAATTGTCGAGGCATAAAGTCCAAAGAAAATATCTAAAACAGAAATCTTTGCTGATTTCTAGGTCAGCTGCTTTCAAAATCCATTGTATTAAACGCTACAGGAAAGTCACCGCAGATGGCCAACAAAAACGTATCTCCAGTAAATCAAGTGATTACAATGAATGACTGTTAAACTACATTCTTTTAACTTCCAAACATATTACATTCTTTTTCTTTTACTATTTATGAAAACTTGAATTCTCTTTTGGAATCTTTGTTTTAGCATCAAATCTTAAAACTTTTCGACATCAAATTTTAACATTTATTGAAAAATATACATGGAAAGGAATATGTGATAACCTACTTTTTAACATTTAGTTATTGTTTAGTCAGTGTTTATCAAGATAGATTAACTCTAGCTTAGTATTTGAAGTTATTATTAAATTCTAGCATGAAATGCATTTAGAATATACCGTGTAGACCTAAATTATGTGATTCTTTGTAACGCAAAAAAAAAAATGTAGAAAGAAACTATCTTATATATAGAAAGTTGTCAACAAAAATATTTATTCTTAACATTAAATGAGGGAATTGTGTAAAATGCGGTTATCTTATGGATTACACAAGTAGTCTCTTCTATGTAATATAAATCGATAAAGAAGTTAAACAAATAAATTAATTCTTACTGTAAGAGACATTACGTATCTAAGTGTTCTGTTTATAAAAAAGTGCTTGGCGTAAAAAAAAATATCTTTGCATATATTTTACACTCAAAAGCTAAAAAACCCCATTGAGATTTTTTGAATATGGAAGTCAAATGAATGTTAAGTAAAATAATCCTATTTCATTTATTTAATATTTGCTTCTGATAATAGTGGTGGATCACTAAATTTTTTTTTAAGTTTTCACTTAAATTTCTTAAAACTGTTTTCCCCAAAATATCAATATTGGATTTTTTTTACTGCAGGAAAATTTGAAATTTTAGGCAAAAAAATATTTAATGTTGTTGGTCCGTAAGTTATCAAATTTCTAATATTCACTGTGTGTCTCATCAGAAGTTTAGTAAATTAAGAAAAAAATTCTTATCGAAATTTTAAGAACCATTTGGGTGTAGACAATAAAAACTAGCAAAAGCCTAATTTATTCAATCCACAGTAACCCATACCTACCTGACTGAAAACTCTGCAAGCAGTGACACTCGCATCTGGCAAAGCGGACATTAATTGCTGCGAACCCTTAACACTAAATTTTTTACAGGTGTTGCACGTTCTAAGAATTTTTCCAACTAAATTTCTGGCGGATGGTATTCAAAATATATTATTTATTTTTGCTAAGGTAACTTCCGTACCTGTGTGAAAGTAGAAAATAGGAACATGGTTAATAATAATATAAATAAAATTATAGTTGGTGGGAATTGTCATGAGATATTCCCACACACTACCCCTGATTCCACTAATCCACTATCATGGGATATTCCCATTATCTAGTAATCCAACCAAACCACTATCATCTAGAAAGGGATGACAATTTAACAATTTACATGAGGTTGGAAGAGTTAATATTTCTCAATCGGGCTGGGCATTAAGTCGATCGTGATTGACATTTGAACCGCTAAGACATTTCTGGATGACCGCTGAAGATTAGCAGTTTGTAATTCTATACCAAAATATTACAGATAAGCTGATAATGCGGATTAAATCTTTTTCTGGTTATAATCACGAAAATCAACTTTAGATGAAATTGTTTTATTTTTAATGTGTTTTGAATTGTTTGATAAGAAATTCATCATATGATATTATTATATGCGTGGCTATTGTTAATTTGTTTGTGTTGGGTTGAGGCGAGCGAACTATATTTTCTGGCGTAAGGATATCTGTGTGATGCGCCCACGCGTTCTTTTCCCGCCTTCTCCAACGCACTTCTTTTATGGGGACCACACCTCGATGGATACGCTGTGTGCTATGAACTTTCTTGATGCTGTGTGCAGTATTCGTAATCGTTTTATTTGTTTGTTCATAATAAACTGTGCTGTTCAAAAGAGGTCTGAAGAATTATTTTGCAAAGAGAACAACATATGGTAGCAGAGCGTGGTTGGTGAACTGTGAATTGCCTTAGTGAACTATATGAACTTTTTGCCAAAAATGGATAAGATAACTGTCCCCAATTTAAATGGGACGAATTATTTTATATGGGCTCTTACGATGAAGGCTGCTTTGAGCCTGAAGAGGTTGGATACTATGGTTATCAACGAAAAACCCAAAGACCTTAGCCGTAAGGAGGATTCCGATTGGGAACAAAGAAATGCTGACGCCATCTCCTATATAAAGCTAACCCTTGCCGACGAACAGGCACTATAGTTTGCGGCAAAAGACAACGCAAAAGTGCTGTGGGAAAAAATTAGAAGGATTTTATCGGACGTGCGGAGGACCGCAAAATTGACGTGGGCAATGAACTCAAACACCTGATCATGAACAAAGGAGAAAACGCTATGGATTACATTGCAAGAGCAAGGGGCATCTCTACAAAGTATCACTCCCTCGTCTTAGTTGTCTCACAGAGGGAATTGGTGTATTATACAGTTCGAGGACTGACAGAAAAATCTACTCGTCTGAGGGAAATTTTGAAGGCCAAACAGGAGAAATCTATGGAGGAAATCCACCAAATCCTACGGGAAGAAGAAGCCTCCGTCAACCTACCATCTAAAAATCGCATGAAAGGAATAAATGTTGGAGCATTTTATTCTAGAAAGAAAAATGAAAGACAAACGAGGCTTTGCTATATTTGCAGAAGACAAAATCATCTTGCAAAGGATTGTTTTTACAAAAATAAAAACACGCCAAACAGAACGACCCAAAGAGATAATCCATGAAGAAATCCAGGTACTTCTTCAAATTCAGTTTTCACAGCTTCGAACCACGAAGAAAAATTTTGTGATAACACTTGGATCCTGGACAGTGGAGCATCCTTTCACATGGCCATAGACCCTGCATAGTTTCAGCAAATAAGTCCCGAAATTATGGTAATTTATTTAGCAGATAATGATTCCAAAATTGTAAGTCACGGAACTGAAAACATTTTAGCTAAAACTGTGAGTACAAAACATTGTAATTCTATTAATTTAACAATTACTAATGTCAGTTATGTTCCTCAATTAAGGTGTAATTTACTGTCTGTAACATTTTTAATGGTAAATGTTGTAAGATTAAATCAGATAATAATTGTGTATTGATATATGATAAAAATAATAAATTAATAACAAAAGCATTTAAAAATAATGGTAGATTAGAAATAAAATTAGAACCTGTGTATAATTCTGAGTGTTATTTTTCTGACCAATCTACAAATAATTATGAAATTTGACATCATTTAAATTGTAAATATATGCTTAAAATGAAAGATTATATTGATATTGATAATGTAAATAATTTCAGATGTGAAATTTGTGATATAAGTAAGGTAACCAGAAAAACTCATCGTTGTATTGAAATAAATCAGAGTTCACATATTCTTGAGTTGCTCCATGCCGACCTGTGTGGTCCAATTAATATCGAATCATATGGTGCTGCAAAATATTTTATGGTAATAGTAGATGATTTTTCTGGCATGTACTTTACTTATTTCTTAAAAAATAAATATGAAGTGTTTGATATATTTTCTCAATTTAAAGCTAAATATGAAAATTTAACTGATAAAAAGATGAGAACTGATAATGGGTTAGAATTTGTAAATGGGCAACTAGATACTTTCCTTGCTAATTCAGGAATATTTCATGAAAAAACTGTTCCATACAACAGTGAAAGTAATGGTAAAGCAGAAAGAGCGAACCGTGTTCTTTTAGAAAGAGCTAGATCTTTACTATATGGAAGTAAGCTTCCTTTAAAATTTTGGGCCGAAGCTATTAATTGTAGTACTCGCGTATCTAATGTAACACCACGAAAAGGGAAAGAAAAAATCCCATTAGAAATTTGAACAGTTAATAAACAGCGAAATTAAATTATCTCAAAAAATTTGGCTGTGTGGTCTATTTTCACGTTCCGAAAGTATTGAGAAATAAATTTGAAGTTTCAGGAAGACGGGGAATTATGCTATGATATGCTAGAGAAAGGAGGGGATATCGAATTTATGATATTGAAAATCAAAAATAATTGAGAGATCAGTTAAGTTCAATGAATCTTTAAAGGGTAGTAGTTATGTAGGTGAAATTGAAAATGAAACATGTGGGATATTGACTCATTTAATGAAATCTCGCATCAGACAGGCAGAATCCAACTCCCAGTACTTAAATTGATTGAAGTACAAAATCAAATCCCTGTTCGAAGATCGGAAAGACTGAAATGTAAGCAGATGTCAGTTCATTTAACGGATAATGTACCAAACTCTTTATTTTGTGGCAAAAAATAGTGCTAATTGGCAAAAATGGAAATTAGCAATGGAGAATGAATTAGATTCGTTAGGAAAACATAAAGTATGGGAAATAGTACAAAACCCTGCAAAATCAAAATTAATATAATCTAAGTGGATATATAGTTTAAAAGAGATGATGCACGGAAAATTTTAAATATAAAACAAAGCTTGTAGCAGCTGGTTTTAATCAAATTAAAAATATAGGTTATTCAGAGTCGTATTCACCAGTTGTAAATATTGAATCTTTTCGATTGTTAATTGCACTTGCAGCTATATCAAATTTAAATGTTAATTTCTTTGATGTAAAAACTGCTTACTTATATAGTGATTTAGAGGAAACTGTGTATGTGTTACCTCTACTTGGTTATGCGAAATTAATTGGAGATATATATGTAGAGTGGTTAACGGAGTGCCTGTTTTCTTGTGGAAACTTAACCTCCTATCGTGAAGATTGGGTGTAGCTTTAGTTGGCTTTACCTTAGCCCAGTACTGCAAAATAATATCGCGAGAATTTTTTTTTAATTAGTAAGTTAGAATCGATAATATGGATGTTGAAAAGAAATAGATGTGAAAATAAAATTTTAATTGAAGGTAGCATTTTGAGTGTTTAGTTTACTCTTGCACTGTGCGCATTGGGGGTTAATTGGAGATGACAAAGTTTGTAAATTGAAAAAGAGTATTTATGGTTTGCCACAGTCAGGTAGAAACTGGTATATGAAAGTAAAGTGTGAATTAGAAAAAAATTGGTTTAAAACAATTAGCTTCTGATATAATTGTGTATTTATTAAAACTGATAATCACACAAAGTGTTCTTATATTATTTATGTATGTAAATGATTTAGCTATTTTTTGTAGCAATGATAAAATGTATGAAGATATTGTAAATAAGATTAAAAATGTATTTGAAGTGGTTGAAGTTTTAGTATGGAAGCTGATACGTTTTTAGGTATGGAAATTGAAAAACATGAAAATGGTATTTATTTATCTCAGTATGAATATATTAATTCAGTATTGATTAAATATAATTTAGAAAACTGTAAAAGTGTTATGACTCCAATTGTGAAAGGGGAGGATAAAAGTTTTTCTTCTACAAATGAATTTATTGACATTACTATGTACCAGGAATTAATTGGTGAACTTTTGTATTTAGCTAATAGAACTCGACCTGATGTTTCATTTGTAACATTTTATTTATCACAATTTAATCATAAACCAGAGAAAAGACATTATAATTTGGCTAAAAGAGATAAAAATTCTTTTATGAAAAAGAATTTGGTATTCTAAATGTTAGTTCAGATGCAAGTTGGGGAACGCAGAAAATGGAAAATCATTTTCTGGTGGTGTAATTTTACTTGGTAATTCATTAATTTTATGGAAATATCGTAAACAGAAAAGTGTTAGTTTATCAACATGTGAAGCAGAGTTATTTTCTATTTCTGAAATTTGTAAGGATATAATTTGGACAGTAAATTTGTTGACTGAATTAAAATGTAAACAAATTATAAATAATGCTGCAACTTTAAATTCAGATAGTCAAGCAGCAATTCAGGTTTGTAAAGGTACCCGTTCTTCAAATAAATCAAGGCTTATGAATTTACGTTTTCATTTTGTAAAAGATTTAATTGAAGATACTGTAATTAAATTGGAATACATTCAAACAGAATCTTTAATTGCAGATTTTCTTGCGAAAGCCATGAATGTACAAAAGTTACAATATTCAATGAAAAAATTTCATTACTCTCATGATTTTTATGTCACTGTGTTAACTGTTATATTTTATGTGTATTGTGTATATATTTATGATATTGTAATTGTTTGAAAAAAATGTATCACTCGCAGAAGGGGTGTGTTGGGTTGAGGCGAGAGAGAGCGAACTATTTTTTCTGGGGTAAGGATATCTGTGTGATGCGCCCACGCGTTCTCTTTTCCCGCTTCCTCCAACGCACTTCTTCTATGGGGACAACATAGAAGTGTGCTATGAACTTTCTTTATGCTGTGTGCAGTATTCGTAATCGTTTTATTTGTTTGTCCATAATAAACTGTGCTGTTCAGAAGAGGTCTGAAGAATTATTTTACAAAAAGAACAACAGTTTATATCTTGTGTTTTGCTTTAAACTCGGATTTAAAAGTGTGTGTTTTATTTTAGTTATGTGGGGGTAAGTGTTATGTAAGTACTGTTCCGTATTTATAATTAAGTTATAATAAATATTTTAACTTTTTCTTCCTTCGCCACACCTACGTTCCTGGATGAACTGCAACACCCTTAAAAAATAAAAAGTAGCCTGGACCCTAGAAAAGTGTGCCAACCTAAATGTTGAATTTCATTAGAAAATGATGTTCTTTGAATATTTTTTAGTAAGCACTTCAATGATTCGGATAGCTTATTGCTCTTTATATGTCGCATAAATCGTCTCATTAAAAATATCTTGACTTAATAATAAATCGCCTACACCAGGCAATTACCCTTTACAACTTAGTAAATGATAAGCAATTACTAATTATATCAAGTGGTTCAAAGTTCTTTAATAGGGCATATAGAGGAATGTCCGAAGTTTCTTTCAATTCTTGTAGTAAAAGTTCATCTCCTTTGTGGCGTCGTGGACTCGGTCGCCTGTGGACGCTAAGCTTATCATTACAAATACTTTTGATTGTGATCTAAATAACTGTTTATTTGATTTACAACATTCAGAAGATCACTGGGAAGAGAAAAAGTCAATTTCAGGTGCTAGTTCTATTTAGCCAGCCGGTTGCATCCGTATCCCCTCCTCGCTTCTTATTCAGGCATCAGGTCTTCAGGATACGGAGTACGAAAATTAGATAGCCGAATTTTTCTACCGCGGGCACTCGCCTCGCGCTTCCTTCTTAGTCCGCCGGATACGGCCTCGGGAGTCGATCCCTTTTTTCGCCGTATCGACATTTTTAAACTCCAGCGGCGGATCAACTCCACACCCCTCATCAACCCCCATTGGAAGGCCTCAAGGTTTTGCACCCTGCACCTCGGTCTCACTAGAACACCATTGGTGCAGGGATAACAATGGTTCGGGTCCCTCTCAAAAGTTTCCGGCAACAAGGGCTAGTCTGACATCTAGTTCTCGAACCACCTCGCCACCTTTTCCTTATTTGATGTTACTCGCCGCCATCTACCGTGGCGCAAGCCTTTTGAGGCGGACAATCACTGCCTATGGACGAAAAATAATACAGTGATGCCCAGTCCATAGTGATACCAGTTACACAGGCGCCGACAGTCCAGATGTCCGACAAAGCACAATGACGCCAAAGCCAAGTGCTCTCCAGCTGTAGTATGCTTCATGAATAGGGGTGATTTCTTCGTTGTGACTACGTCACACCTTCTACCTCAGTAATATATAATGTTCCAGTTCTTAAAAATGATGTAAAAAAGGTGGACAAAACCACCAAACCACAATATTGCATTTTATGTGCACTAATACCTCTTGAAAGGATGTCAGTAGGGTTATTTTAAGAATTCACTTGTTTCCAAAGAAAATTTCGGTTAGTTAATGATTTACTTTGATCCGGTTTCTTAAGAAGGTTTTTAGTTGAGTACGTGGCTTTTTGATAAAAGCCAGTTCAATGCTGGAATAAGTGCAAAGGTAAATTTGACTGATACTGATTTTAAAGGAATCAAGGTTTTTTTTAAAACTATCTTACTACGTTCGGAAACGTGATTTTTCAAAAGCCTACAAACGAATGATTTTTTTAATATTTAGCGTCTCTTAGATTAAGATACACGTACAAAATTGTTTTAAAAATATAAACTACAATAAAAAATCATTTCAATGCGATAATTAGCTTTAACAGTTTTTAATGTTTTTTCATGTAATTATCATATATTATGATTCTTTATATCATAAAAAACTGTCGTTGATATTAAGTTTCGCAAAATTTGCTAGACCACTACTTTGTCGCAGAATATTGCGAGTCGCAATTCTGCCATGAAAAATAACATTATACGATATCCATTCTGTGCTATCACTACTGAAATATGTATCGGGATTTTTTCTGGAATATTATTAATTTCATCAGCACCTTCTTCATATTCTTCGCAGTCAATTTCACTCAATCTTGCATCTTTATCGGAATCTAAATTACAACAAGACAACTCACCACCATCTGATTCATAGAAAACTATAACAACAAACTAGCAATTTCATCGAGGCTCACACCTTTTCTACTACTGATCGTTTCAGGATGTCTGCTTTACACCAGGTTTGAAAATCGAATGAAAATATTTTTATATGATATGTAACGAAGCACTTAAGCACAACGATTTTAGTACGGCAAACACATTTCCGTTGTGAAACCAGTAACATTGCATTCAATGTCCAATAAATATGCAATATAAATTCCAAAAGTTTGTTTTCTTAGTAGTATCTACTTAGTGAACTATATTTTGCTGAATGATAATTTTTATAATGAAACTTGGTGTAGAAACGACACTAGCAGATGTTCTAGGAATATTTAGTTGTAAAATACCTCTTAATTAGCCTGGAACCACGAGCATGTTCTGTATAATCCACATAAAAAATAATTAAAAAAGTCACAAAAACTTTCCAAATTTCCTGCAATAATGTAAAAAGGAGAACAAACTAAACTGGCTATGGTGTTCCAATAGACAACGATGAACGTTCTTTTGTTGAACGCTTCATATATATATATATATATATATATATATATATATATATATATATATATACAAGTTTTAAAACAGTTTTTACTTATTCACAAGTAATTCAAATTGATGGAGCTTTTTTCAAAGAATCTAAAGGAAAACGTCGACCCTCCTTAAATGAATAAAAGTTCAATCCAACTTCTAGACAACTGAATATGGATTGTTATTAAAAATCAAGGAATATGTTAGGATCCTTAATTGTATATATAATATGTTCAAGAACGTTTTATATTTCGACACTAAAACATAAATCTATTCCAACATTTATAAATATATGCTAATTCTGGGTATTCTTATATTTCTTGAGTTTTGATTTCAGGTCTATTTGGGCAAGTAACTAATCACTCTCTCCACCATTAAAAATAACTTAACCCCACTAGCTTACAATGCCATTGGATGTTTTCCTAAGAAATCTAATCAAAATTCGCTACAATCTAAGTATATTTACTTTGTAATAATATACTTTAAATAAATGACCAGAGCAAGATAGACCTGTTAGAAGGAACATGCATTTCTTATACATGTATGTCTGTGTTGAATATATTTGTGTAAATGAGGACTGCTGTGAGAACAAATTTTCTAGGTGATTCACGATTCTAGTTAACAATAATACAATCATGAATCCTACTTTCTGAGATTGCGTATAAAAAAGGCTCTGTGTCAGTCAAAATTAAACGTTTAAAAATAATATATAAAAAAAATTAAATCAATTGCTACTTAGATCAACCAAAAAAATTTATTTTAGTTTTACTTCTTACTAAATAGTTTCAATTAATATATATATATATATATATACATATGAGAGAATCACAACATTAATTGGCAATTAACTTTTATTAATGATAATTTTATTGCTGTATGTCATCCAAAATAATCGTGTATATTAAATTTGAGCACAATTGAATGCCTTAAAGGGCATTTGAATAAAGATTGAAAACTTGAACAAGATAAACATACAGATAGAGAGACTAATATCAGGAATTGAAGAAGAGAGCATGTCTTCAGTTGCATGATAACACTCGGTACCGATAAGGGACACCGAGATTTCTTGAATCACAGGAAACAAAAGTGAAAATTGTACGAATTTATTAATTCCAGT
>BMAO01011207.1:260361-357844 GCA_019973975.1 Trichonephila clavata | reverse complement strand
GAATTCTTTTGATTTTCCGAGTGCTCAAAGCAACATTGTTCAAGGTCAGGTTTCGGGAGTGAACATGAGTATTTCCGCTTCCCAGAAACATAAAAATGATATTATTTTATCGACTTGTATAATTTATGTTGAAAATTCTGTTGAGGAAAAAGTTCCTTTACGCGTCCTCGCAGACAGCGGGTCGCAAGTTTCTCTATTGAGGTCGAGCACGGCAGATTTCTTGAATTTGCGTAAATTAAAAACTGATATGTCGGTCTCTGGTTTGGGTGGTTCGAATGTTAATATAAAATCAAAAATCAAAGGAGTAATTTCAAATGGTTCTGGATCATATAAACGTGTTGTGGATTTTCATGTTGTACCCAAAATTACTAATATTATACCTGTTAATTCCTTTGATATTTCACATATTGTGTTTCCAAGCAATGTACATCTAGCAGACCCCACTTTTAATACTAGTAATTCTATCGATGCCTTATTATCAGCAGATATTTTCTTTGATATTTTGAAAGATGGTAAATACAAATTAGATAATGGTAATTTGATCTTACAAAATACTGAATTTGGCTATATAATTAGTGGTAACACCTCGAGGTTCTCAAGTGGCTCATTGCATTGTGGTTTAATCACAAAAGACTTTGAAACTTTAAATGATACTTTAAAATCATTCTGGGAAATAGAAGAAATTGTACCCACCAAATTTGTTAGTGATGAACTTAAGAAATGCGATGAACATTTTTTGAAAACTATGGCGAGGGACACAAACGGACGTTTTTGCGTCGAGATGCCCATGAAAGACAATGACATTGAACTGGGGCAGTCAAAGTCTACTGCTATTCGCAGATTAAAATTGTTGGAAAGGCGATTTGTTAGAGAACCTCATATAAAAGATAAATATGTCGAATTTCTACAAGAATATGAGGATCTTGATCACATGCAGCGAGTTAAAGAGGAGAAGCCAGGATTACATTATTACATTCCTCACCATGCTGTGATTCGCCCTGAGAGTAAATCGACTAAGCTGAGAGTCGTGTTTGATGCTTCATGTAAAAGTAGCAACGGAAACTCATTGAATGACATCTTGCTAAAAGGAGGTACTATTCAACCTGATTTATTTGATATTCTTTTAAGATTTAGAAAATATGTTGTGGCTTTTTCGAGTGATATAAAGAAGATGTTTCGTCAAATAAAGGTGCAGGAGCATCAACAAGATTTTCTCAGAATTTTATGGAGACCATCGCCTGAAGAAGATATCGTGTCTTATCGCTTGAAAACGGTTACGTATGGGGTCAAACCAGCTCCATATTTAGCTACCAGATGTCTTCTACAACTAGCCCATGAAGGGAAGAACAAGTACCCACTTGCCACTCCAGTTATCGAAAATAGCACCTACATGGATGACATTTTGTCAGGAGCAGACGACATCACTACTGCTAAAGAGATGCAGCGACAACTAATTGGCTTGATGAAAGAGGGCTGTTTTCATCTTTACAAGTGGAGCGCCAACAGTGAGGAATTGTTGAAAGACGTGCCCACGGAAAACAAGGAGTTCCTCTTCAATGAAAATGATGAGTTAGTAAAGACCTTGGATTGTCGTGGAGACCTAGAGAGGACACATTTATGTATCAGATGAATTTGCAAGAGGTTCCAGTGACTATTACTAAAAGAACCGTCTTGTCATTTATCTCCAAATTGTACGATCCCCTAGGACTGCTTCAACCGATAATCATAAAGGCCAAAATGATGATTCAAAAAATTTGGCTATTAAAAATTGACTGGGATCAAAACTTGCCTCGTCAAGAAATTGAAAACTTCCAGAGATACGTGGCCGAGCTGCATCAATTGAAGGATTTGAAAATACCTCGGTGCATTTTACTGAAAGATTCTGTTGCAGTTCACCTTATTGGATTTGCAGATGCATCAGCCCAAGCTTATGGTGCATGCCTATACGTAAAATCTGAGAATGCCAATGAAACTCAGATAAGATTACTCTGCAGCAAAACTCGCGTCGCCCCACTCAAGACTTTGTCAATACCTAGGCTCGAACTGCTTGCTGCGACACTGTTGTCGAAATTGACCTCAAAGATTATTAAAATTATTGATTTAGAATTTGATGAAGTTCATCTTTTTTCGGACTCGAAAGTTGTTTTGGACTGGATCCAAATGCAACCACACCTTCTAAAAGTCTTTGTGGCAAACCGAGTTTCTTTAATTCAAGAATTGACTGAAACCTTTTCCTGGCACCATGTAAAAACCAAGGAGAACCCAGCTGATTTGATTTCAAGAGGTGCAACTAAGTTGCAGCTTCAAGACGAACTTTGGTGGACAGGTCCTTCCTTTTTGAAGGACAAAACTTTGAACTCAGACTCTGTCGTTTCGCAGAAAGACGACAACTTTTTCGAAGAACTTAAAAACCCTAATATTGTATACTCATTCATCACTCATGCAGGTCCATCTGTATTACTTGATAATTGTTTAAATATTACAAATAGTTTTACAAAACTTGTTCGGATTGTGAGTTATATTTTCAGGTTCTATTTCAATTGTAAGTATCCTGCTTCTAAACAGTCTGGTGTTTTCACAAATCAAGAACTGGAAAGAGCTACAGCTGCTTTAATTAAACCAGTACAAAAGGAGAGTTTTTTTGAAGAAATTAAATATTTGACTGCAGGTAAGGAAATTCCTACGACAAGCAAGTTAAAATTTTTAAATGTTTTCTTGGATGGAAAAGGTCTTCTCAGAGTTGGGGGAAGATTGGTAAATTCCAATATGTCATTTAGCTGTAAATTTCCAATTGTTCTTCCTCATGCTCATAAATTTTCCAAATTAATTATGTTGTACTATCACATAAAAAACTTGCATGTTGGCCCTCAGGCACTTTTATTCTTTGTTCGGGAGAAATTCTGGCTTCTAAATGGCAGATCTCTAGCTCGTAAAATTACTCACGAGTGTGTTACTTGCTTCAAAATTAAACCTAAACTTTGCGAGCAATTGATGGGTTCACTTCCAAGTGAACGTGTAAACCAGGTTTTTGTCTTTAATTGCTGTGGGATCGACTTTCTAGGGCCCTTCTGTATAAATATAAGGGGCAACGAAAGGGTGTTTATCATAAAATATATGTAACCATTTTTGTTTGTTTTGTTACCCGAGCCACTCATTTTGAAATTATTACGGATTTAATGACTGGCGCCTTTATAGCCACGTTAAAAAGGTTCTTTGCTCGACGTGGAATTAGCAAAACACTTTTCACAGACAATGCTAAAACGTTTGTTGGGGCTCAACGAGAGCTAAAAAGCTTGTACCAGATGGTATGTAACCCAAATAAAGAGTTGGCAACATATTATGCATCAGAGAATATTAATTGGAACTTTTCTCCTCCCAGAGCACCTAACTTTGGAGGGCTCTGGGAGGCGGGAGTCAAATCCTTTAAATATCATTTTAAAAGAGTTGTTGGAGATGCCAAGCTAACATTTGAGGAATTTAGTACTGTCATGAATCAAGTAGAGGCAATTTTAAACTCGCGCCCTATCTGTCCATTGTGTAATGACCCGGATGACTGTGAAGTCCTCACACCTGGTCATTTCTTAATTGGAAGACCTTTAAATGCTATTCCTGAGCCTAGTTTGATTGATTTAGAGATAAATAGATTGGATAAGTGGCAAAGGTTGACAAAAATGGTACAAATTATTTGGGTCAAATGGCATCGAGATTATCTTTCTAACCTACAGCAAAGAACAAAATGGTTAGTTAAACAAAACAATGTTAATGTAGGAACACTAGTGTTATTAAAAGAAGATAATATGCCTACGTGCAAATGGTGCTTAGGCAGAATCACGGAAGTCATACCTGGTTCAGATGGCCTGGTACGTGTAGTGAAAGTAAAAATAAAAGATAAAATTTTGAAAAGGTCTATCAATAGCATCGCAATTCTGCCTGTAACAAATTTAATACCCTCTGTATAATTGTATATTTTTCTTGCTTATTATTTTTGATATTTGTTGTATTTGTATTTGTTATTTTGATATTTGTAAATATTTTGAATTATTTAGCTTTGTATATTGTAAAAAATTGTGTTTATTGATAATTTGTAACAGTCCACTTCTATATTGATGTATGGTTGAAATTTGTTATTTCAACGTGGGGCGGGATGTTACGGACCATTGCGTCATCCCTTCTCACCCCACCCCTCTTGTACGGAGAAATGGAACAATCCCCCTTTTTGTGTACTTTGTTTTTTGTTTCTTCTCTCTGTGTAGTAGTTGTTCATTCGAGATTGAATAAAGGTGTCGCAATGCATTGGTAAAAATTCGTTGAATCGTTATTTCCTATTAAAAATAAATTTCTGAGCCTTCGACGTATGTGCAAAGTTTGTACAGTGTTAACAACCCATTTAGGAGACCGTCTTTGCGAAAACGGAAAATTAAATTTTTAAAACATTTTTTTTGTTATTTTTCAGTTAAAGTAAAATTTAAATTTTTTTTCGTACTTTTAATTGTTGATTGTATATTAATTTTATTTTCATATCTTGAAGAAAAATAATTTAAACTTGGATCCTTAATGGGTTAATGATAGTTCAAATGGTTAGTTTGAATTTGGTGTGAAAGCTATTAGAGAGAAGTGTTATCTCAGGTGTCGTTCTTGTCATCAACCTGTGGTTAAAAATTAAGTCTTTGCGTTGCTTCTAAATGTGATAAATATAACCTTTCAATCAATTATTAAAAATGCAACCTATGTATCGAATGAGTAAGATTAATAAGATTTAATAACGTTATAGGGGAATCTTGTTCTGAAGCCTTAAACTTTTGTTGGGTTATCTTAGTCCCTCTTTGGTAAGAAAAAAAAATAACAGCATCCTCATTTCAATTTACAAATAGAAGAAAAACATAAATATAAATATATATTTATTTTCTTATAACTTAGGCTAATCTTACCACTATGTGTTAATAAACATATTACACATTCTATCAAGTAGATTAAGATTGCACCTTGCATGGCTTTATCAGGAATTCCATGATTTGAATACAACACTATAGTATTTATTGATTTGAAATGTTCACTTTTATGAGAACGAAAAGTAGAGTTATATATATATATATAATAATGGGAAGTAGTGTACACAGATTATTTTTATGACGAGGATTATATTTAAAAAAAAAACATAGACGAAAACACCAAGACTTAATCTTCATGCTAAAATTAAAAATTTATTCGTCTTTGGGTGGGGTTTGCATCCCATCATTCTGTACTCCTCTTATAATGGAATTTCTGATAAGAAGTATGATCAGGTTGTCTGATTATTCAAATATAAAAAAGGAATAAAAAAATCTGTAACTCTCTCTCTCTCTCTTCCATGTTTTTATTTTTCTTCCATTAAACAAAATAGAACTACTCCACACACACACACACATTTATAAATCAAACAATAATCATTTACCATATGCTACAGAAGAACGCATTAAAAATGTATGAAAAAAAGTATCAGTATATGATTTTTATGCAACTGCCAGGAATCACTTTATTCATAGTATATTACTAAAGATAGAAAATAAAAATTTAAGCATAGGCTTTATTTATAGTTTAGTTTATAATAGCTAAAAATTTTGTAGTAAATTTAATTCTAAAAATAAAAAGAAAATAGATTATTGGGCAAATCAGTTTAAAATGTCAATAAATATGTCTTTCACACATAAAAAAAAAATCGCCTGATTACATAACAGAAATTAAGATAATATTTTCACATTTTAAAATAACACTTACATGAACAGATTTAATTAAAGTACTTTCATTTACAAAAATGTGCTTTAATATACCAATATATATTATAAAAAACATCAATTTTCTCTGCTTGTAATTAACCTTTTTATATCTTACATAAGGATAAAAGTCGAAATATGTAATTCATTTTCAAAGTATTATTAATCACAATAAATGGGTTATTAAAAAATTATATAACAATCTTTTTTTATTTGTAATTAAGTTTCTCATTTACTAAGCTCAAGTATATATTTCTTCTGCAAAATTAAATTCACTAAAAATTTTGATTTAGGTGAATGAAAAAAAAAACCAGATTTTTATTTTTACAGTGAAAATTAGATACGTAAGGGAATTTCACTATTATACTCAAGACATGGAAGAAAAAACTGCCTGAAAAACAATCTCCCAAATAGAGAAATATCTCTTGTTTCAATGAACCACTAGAGGGCATAGAAAAATGCTATAACGCCAAACCAGGCAACCCAGAATAATGACGTCATTACAATGACAAGCAACCTCTTTTCCTTTGACCATGCCGAAAAGGAACACCCAAGTCGTGAGTAACTCAAAAAGTTCTCTATTTAACGTCATGCGAATGATTTTAGTAGGTTCAATTAAGCCAACGATGAACTTGGCGATTTTCAAAAAGAGGCCAAAAATATCAAAGTAACCCATCCTTGTTTGTAGATTATAGGAATAGGTGCTGCCAACGAAATTGCGCATTACATGTCCGGTCTTGTTTGTTCCTTTTATCTGTTACTATCGTAATCTACTTGGAGCCTGTCTGTCTTAACTCGTACTTGTCAGATCACTGGTTCTCTTACCGGGCGTTAGAATTAGTGGAATAGCTTTTGTTGCTCTGAACTGTAAGAATTACTTTTTAGAAAAGTGATATTCGAGCCTAGTTTTCATATTTAGCTCAGAGAGAAAATATTATTTTGTGTTAGTTCGATATATTTATTTTTGATTATTTTCCCTTGAACTCGATAAACATGCTTCATGGAACAAAGAAAGAATCAATTCTACAATGGGTGAGAATATATTGAGTTTTATTTGATTCATGATCATTAATTTTCGTTTCATCTCTTGACTTTTGCCAACAAATTTTTAAACAAAGTTAAATATGTGTTCTAAACTAGTATTTCACCAAATTTTTTATGTAGATTTACTTCATAACTCTGTTATTAGACTTTTAGATTACTTTCCTTTTAACCGCGTGCTATTGACTACTTTTGGTGAATTTCAGCAAATTTTTGTTTTCTAGATAAAGTGGATTGTCAAAATTGTTAAATATTTATTGTTGGCTGTTTTTCGAAAGTACCATTATAATTTTGTTGTGTTAATAATAAATTCTTAGGATATATGTTCTGATAAGCACTTTTTAGTTAGTATTTTGATTTTTTTTTTGTTTTAAATAGAAGTAAAAACTGCAATTATGTTTCATAAATTTTTTTTTCAAAAGTAAAATCTATGAGAATATATATGGCACTCCTCATTCACTTTTTTTTGTCATTTTCTTTTTGATCTTGATTGTTTCAATTTGTGGTTAATTAACTTTACAGATCTTAGCCAGTCATTTTTTACTGCTTATGTTTAAAATAAAGTCAAATTTTTTATTGCATATAATTAAACAACATACTTCATAGTAGAAAGGGGAGAGTGGGTGCGTCACCAATTCTTTCCATGAGATAAACAATTGTCTAGTCTTTCTGAAAATAGAAATAAAAAAAAACTCGTGCATGTGAAAAAAAAAATTATGTTCTAACTGATGAACTCAGACACATTCTGCTTTTCAAAATTCATTTTACCTAAGCAACTGATTCTCCACTTCAGCCGACCTTGAACTTTGAAAGTAAAAAAATTTGCTGAATTAATCAAAGAAAACCTTTTAAATGAAAGTATATTTTTACGTTTTATTACAACAGATAGTACCATGTTTTTTTGATTCTGAATAAATTATTTTTAAGAAACCTGATCTGTCGTAGAAAAGAGTTTAATTGCTCATCACTCGCGCTTGCTTGTAGAAGTGATTATATGAATTAACATTATAATTAAATTTTCTATCAATCCTTGAAGCAATACGTTTAAAAGGTGATGATACGATTGATATTTAATATTTCTTCTTAACACACTTTTATTAGTTTGACCTGTATCTATATAGACGGAATCTTTGAAATATAACGATACAGGACTCATGCGAGGCCCGGTAAACGGAGAAAATAAATACCCTTCTGACTCGTTAATTAATATCCATTGAAGAGCAAGTTTAATTCCAGCAGTCACTTAATTCTGGCTCCTAATATCAAACTCAAGGATAAACTCAACAATGAATAAATGATAGTTTAAAAAACTAAAAAAATACGCTTTTATTGTAGACCAAACTAAAAAATGAAAAATAAATTATAGTTTAAAAATACTAAAAAACACTCTTTTATAGTGAATCGAACTAAAAAGTAAAAAAAAAAATAATTCTTAATATAAGAATAAAATGATTAATGAAAAAATTAATGTTATTAGGGTAAAAGCGTGGGGTGCTTTGTACTATATTTTTACACTAACTCAGCATTTCGGAATAGAACTAGTAAGAAATTATAAAAATTGATATAGAGCACCCCACGCTTTTACCCCAATGACATTAATTTTTTCATTAATCATTTTATTCTTATATTAAGAATTTTTTTTTTTTTTTTACTTTTTAGTTCGATTTACTATAAAAGCATGTTTTTTAGTTTTTTTAAACTACAATTTATTTTTTGTCATTTTCTTTTTGATCTTGATTGTTTCAATTTGTGGTTAATTAACTTTACAGATCTTAGCCAGTCATTTTTTACTGCTTATATTTAAAATAAAGTCAAATTTTTTATTGCATATAATTAAACAACATACTTCATAGTATGTTTGTTTCGTATAATGTTGCAGCCTATTGGAAACATTATATGAAACAAAGCACATAATTGCCAATTCAGCACATATGACACATTCCAAATTGGAGTTGCCAACTTGGCGAGTTATCTCGAACATTGGCTTCTGTTATGATAATACATAAGTACCCAACATACTTTGTAGTATGATAAAATTGAAGCATTTTATTTTAACTTCAAGTTTTATTTTCATATAATTTTTTATTTTATAATTGTTGAGCACAAAAAGTTATAAATGTTTGCTTTTTGAATGTGCATTCTGTATGCAATGAAGAATGTTTCATATATCTTAAAAAAGTTTTCTCGCATACTTACAGAAATTTTTCGTGCTCATATTTTTTCAAACTATTGAGGTCTTTTTGTGTGTGTATATGTACAGTTTCAAGCATGGTCATATGTTGCTGTCAGAACAGAGATAGCTCTTTTTAATTTCACTTTCAATTTTCATTTCAGAGCAACAAATTGTTTATTAAATGCTGATCTCTGTTTCTCATCAGAACAGGTCACCAATGTTTGAATTTATTTTTGAAATATATTATATTTTTCCATAATGTTGTCAGTAAATTCAAGTCTAAACTTCTGAACCCCTCAGGGGGCTCACCTTCTTTAGGAAGTCACAATCCTAATCCACAATCCTCGGGTGTCACAATCCCGAGGTGCCCTAGTGATCTTTTCCTTTTTCCATGTGGTTTACTGTCTTTGGTAAACACAGGCTTCACGAACCCGGGGTACCCTAGTGATCCTTCTCTATTTTCGACCCTCTTTCTTGTCATTCAATTCATTCTTTCTTTCTCTTCCCGTCTAGACCACAGATATTAAAACAAATGTTTGGCGCAGTATAGCCGAATCGGCTCTTGCGCCAATAAACCCCAAAATCACTCAATCACTAAACTTCTGAAGGTGAAGTTTTTTTTATAAAGTAAATATTTATTACATTACTGCATGTTATTAGCCTTGTTGGAAACATCAATGAAGGTATTTAAAGAGATGTGCATTCAATGAATGAATTAAAGATACTTGATTTCATTTTAGCTTGGTGTGCGCTACTTGTACTTAAAACTAAAAACATTTATTTAAATGGATGATCAATTACAACAAAAATTGGTATTTACATAAAAATGCACTGCGTATGCTATAACAAATTCCACCAATATCATAACAGCAACAAAAAAACAAAACAACAAACACATATTCTTGTTTTATTTAAAAAAAAAAAACAATCAGTTGGCCCATTGCACCAATTTGGCTATGGTGACCCAAAAACTTTTTACATGTATTTAAAACTTAAAAAATTGAAGATTAATTTAGTTTTTGATATGGCAACTGTTACTTTGTATAGAACTTGTGTCTTGTCTACTAGGACTGTCCTTTATAAAAAAATTTTATCAGTATAAGGGGTTGCTTAACCCGTTAAGGACCAGGGGGATTTTTCCTGTTAAGCCTAACTTCAGTTAAAAATTTATATAAAATCATTACTGTTATAAAATGCACAAAAATGTATAGTTTATAATCATTCAAAATTCCATAAGTTCCAAATTAAGATCTCAATGGTATGATTATGAGCCTCAGAATGGGTAAAATGCAATCTCGCATAGTATCGTGTTCCCTGAAGTGATGTGGCCGTGACATGTGATCATGTTCCTGAATGGGTTAAAAAGATTGTGAAAATTTAATCTGTCCTTAAATTACTGTAAAATCTGGCATATAACGCACACTTTTAACACAAAAAATAAGATCAAAATTTAGGGGTGTGTGTTATAAGCAGGATATAAAAATTATAGATTTAAAAATAAAAAAATGGTGAGCATTAAAAGAAATTAAGACTTCTACATATAATCGATCTGCTGTTTATTTAAAAGAAATGCCATACCTTATGGAATTAAAGTTTTGTACTTATAGAAGTACAGCATTTGTTTCAAAAGCCTGGGATAATACCTCGAATAAATGACTTCAAAATATAAGATCATTTCAACCTGAATGTTAAAAATTTCATCTTGAAAACGTAGGTGCACACTATACACTGGATTCTATCATATTTTTTAAAAAAAATGGTGCTGCACTTTTGTTGTAAAACTTGAAAAATAAGGAACTTCTCTCAAAATCTGTTGTGAAACAAACTACTTTCACATTATTATTTTCATTTTATTACTATGAAGATTGTTTTTGAAATTTGCTGAACTCCTTCCCTTTTAAATCTCGGAGTTATATTTTTCTGATTTATATTACGTATCAATTTTTACTCTTCTTTCTCTTTTTTCCCCTGTGTTTGTATATATGTATTACTAATAACTTATTTGTTTTTCAGTATAATACTCTTAAAGAAGGGGATGTCACTTTAGCACAGTTTACTGATGGATCTCTTTTTTATGATATTGTTACTTCTTTGTAAGTATCTGATTATATATTTCTTTAAGCTTTTAGTTTCTAATTTTGATTTTAAAATACTTTGGGTGCTAGTTTGATATCCTGGGTCTAGCGCTTAGTTGTTGTTTATGTTCGCCAAGTTGGGCGATAACATTACAATATGGTTACCTTGATATTTTTAACATCTGGCAATGTGGTTGCCGTGGGGATAACATATATTAGAAATAATTTTTAGCTTTTTCTCATGGTAACCCTATTTATCTCAGACGATTTTAATTCAATTTCTTTAACAATTTAACCATTTTTATTGCATTTGCTCTATCTTGCAAAATAAAACAGTCTTCTATTTTATTTTGTTCTGTTTTCGAATATGGATATTTCTAATATATTAAGTGAGTACTAGGATATTTTATTTTTTAAAGAATGAGTGTTGTACTTTTAATTATTGCTATAAATATATATCATCCATTTTCACTTTATTTTACTTTTAAAAATATTTTTTTAAAGTTCCTTGTTCGATGAAATTTGTTGAAGGAACTTGCAATTTTTGGAACATTGCACACTTGCAGTACTTTTAATTTGATATTCATTATGATTTTTAAAATGTATTATGGAATTTTTCTTATAATATAATATAAAAATAGTTATTATTTTTATGATAATCATATATTCGTTATTTGTAATTGTTTTTAATTATATTTCTTACAATTGTTAAATTTTATTGATAATTGTTATTTATTTTTAAGTATTATGTTAGTTATTATGGTGTTGTTTATTCATAATTATTTTTTGTTACTTATTTAGAAATATTATGTTAAATGAGTATTCTTATGTATGCTTTTTAATACAATACGATGTGGTTACTCTTTTTTTATAATTGCTATTAAATTATATTATATGATTATTGTTATTTAAAATAATTATTGTTAAATCATACTATATGAATATGTAATAATTATTACTATATAACATTATATTAATAGTACATATAATAATTACTATAAAATTATATTATAAGATTATTATATATTGCATAACATTACTATCACAGTAAATATTGTTTTAGAGTATATTTTTTGATATTCACTTTTTTATTAATCTTGGTTATTCTCAATCTCTTCCTACATTCTTCATTCGAAATAGATTTTACTGTATTTCAAAAGTTCTTTGAAATTATTTTCCTGATGATCGCTTACCGCTACGCTGCCATCTTAGATTCCATTCCAAAGACATGCGCTGCTTGGCGTGATTCTTTATCGCGCCAAGCAGCATTTGGCACGTAGACCTAGAATAACAAACTCGCTCCATACTTTGCAGTTTAATTTATATTTTTATAGATTAAGAAGTAGTTTAATGCAGTGTATTAAATTTGTGTTATTAGTGTATTTCTAATTCTCTGAACTATGTTTTTATGTTATAGTTTGTGCTAAGCTTTATTATTACTGGTGATCAATTAGTCGATTTTGTTTATTGAAAAGTATTGAAAATTGTATTGAATAAAGTTTGCATCTAAATTAATTTACGTTAACCATTTGAGTGTGGTGAAGGGAAGCTAAAAATGCGATATAGGATCACGCTGCAGTTGTTTAATATAATTTTTGCATCCCTTGAGAGCAGTTGTATTGATATCAATTACAGTTTGTATTAATTTCATTCAATTTTGGTTTTTAATTATAAGAATTAAAATAAAACAGTAGTAGGCAATAATGCAGTAGAGCTGTGGATCGTGGTGCAGTAGAAAAAAGAAGCCATTGTAAAAAAATAGAAATCGTATGACTAATTTTTTTAAAATCAGCACCAGATATCAAAAGAAAAGAGCTGGTTGTTTGAAAAAAAAATTTTATTTACAAAAAAAAACCTATATCAAAACAATTGGCTTATTTTTTTCTACTGTTCCACCATTCAAGGCTCTAGAAATATTACTGCTTAACACTGTTTTTTATCTATTTTTTTGTTGTAAAAAAAGAATTAGAATTAGAAATGGTTTTCATTTTTTTGTAACAAGGTGTTATACTGATCAATACAAAATACACCATGTCAAGTTTTGATTTATTTGAAAGTGACTGTGATATGAAAAGTGAGGTACTTGCATATTATCGCAACAATTGCCAAGTTGGTAACCCCAATTTCGCATTTGTCGTATGTGCTGAATTGGTAATCATGAGCTTCATTTCATATTATGTTGCCAATAGGCTGTTTTAATATGTAAGTACCGTAATTTCGCACGTATAGTCCGCAGACACGATTTTATATAGAAAAATTTTCAAAAATCGTCAGATAGTCCGCACCACCGGATAGTCCGCGGACTATACGTCCGAAATTACGTTATTTTAATATGGCAATATTAATGTATTTTAGAAACAAAGAACTAAGTATAAATAGAAAAAAAGTACTTCCTTACTAATATACCTTCAGAAATAAAACGCTAAATACAAATAAAAAATAGTGCTTACTAATTAATCATATATTGATTAATCACACATTCTACTACATTAATGAAAACCTTCAAAGTCCGATTCATCGGTATCAGAATTAAACAGTTCTAATATATTTTCGGGAAGAGTGTCCGAAAGTTCATTTTCAGCATCACTATCTTCACTGTCAGTGATTTCCTCGCTTTCACTAACAATCCCGGCTTTTATAAATCCCGATCGGATGGTGGACACTTTAGCGCGCCAGTCTGGATTTTAGGAGCTCTACTAGCTACTAATTCGTTCTGCACTATGCTCTATGGTTTACTATCGATACATACGATTGTTTTCTTGGAATCTCGCGCTTTTTTTTATATTTGATCATCGGCAGTTCACGACACCGTGTTTTTTAAATTTCAACGATTTTAACCGTGAACAACCAGCGTATTATCCGCACTGGTGGATAGTCCGCAGCTTCAAAAATTCGCATTTTAAACACAGATAGTCCGCGGACTATACGCGCGAAATTACGGTACCAGAAGTGATAATGAAGAGTGTAGTTATGACTTTGAAAGTTACTTATTATTTTCCATAAAAAAAAAGTTTGCGTATTTCATTCCACATTTTTAGCATATAAATGAGAAAATTCTTCAGCAATCAAAAAGTTTAACTTTTTATTTACCTGTCAAATAATTAAAGTTGGATGTGATTTTTGGCCTCAAATATAATATAATATATATATAAATATCACCATTAAATATGAATATTTATGTGCTTTGAATGTTTAAAAAAGATTTTAGGGAACCAAAAAACAGGAGTATATGTGATATATTGAGTGAAAATATTATCAGGTATATTTTTGTTCGTGCAATATCATTCTTTGCCAATACTAAGAATGTGAAGTAATACAAGTTTAACATGTATATTATACTACTAGCTGAAGTACCCGTTCTTCGCACGGGTTAAATTTTTAAAAAAAATTAAATTCAGCATTTTTTTGCAAACGTGATATATTTTAAAGAGGATTGAGCCATTACATGGCAGTGTATCCGAAAGTCAAAAAAAAAAATTTTTATGAGTGTTCACATTGAAATTTTGCTTAACAATAAATAATGATTTCATAAAAACATATTTGATTGTAAGAGAAAATTAACATGCTAAAAGTTTAAATAGGAATGAAAGAATATGAAAATACAAATAAATGTAATAACAGAAAAGTAATAATAGTAGCTTATTTCTGCTGTGGGAGCTATGAGTAAAATAACATGAAATATATAAATCAGAAGAAAAAATTAATTATGATAAACGATTCAACTAAAATACTATCATAAATAAAATATTAGGAAGCCTTCAATTGGAAAAAAATTAAATTAGTACAAACTAAAAGTTAAAAACACACCTAAAATAGGCCTATATTGTAATAAACTATTATATTAAATTCACTGCAGTATTAAGTTACATGAGGAATGCATGTAATACTATCCAACATCTACATTACATTTAATATAAAATCTAGATGTAATACAATAGTGAAAAAATTAAATTAGTAAGAACCAAAATTTAAAAAAAAACTCATCAAAAACAGAATTAAAAAAAAAAACCAATTATGAATCTAATAAGAGAAATAATAAACCTTGTTGATAAAAAATTAATTTTTAAACAATAATTTTTTGCAATATTTTGATTAAAAATATTTGTTATTCAGTCGTAAAGAACAAATGAGAAAATACAATGATAAATAATTAGTGATCATTAAAATATATCATATATGGATAGGAAGATTTGTATAAATTATACAATCTTCATAAAACTGAATGAGGAACATATCAGAAGCAAAGTTAAACCGTGATGTCATGAGAAGTAAAATCGCATCAGCGATGAATTTTAAAAAAATCCTAAGAGAAATATCAGAAAATTGAATCAAGCTGCATCTTTTTTTTACAAACATTTTTCGATCACAAATAGTATATATAAATTTAAAAATTTAAGATTGTCAGAAGCAAAATTAAGCCACGATGCCATGTGACAAAAAATTTGATAAACATTGATCAGCATCTGATGCGTTTTCCTGTAATGATGAAAACATGGTATTTGCTGATAAAAGAAGAAAAACAATAACCTTTCCTTTCAATAAAAAAAAAAGCCATAGAAATGTATGCATATGTAACAAATATATACAATGCATATGTATAAAATCTTCAAAAATCTCTATATGAAAAAAAGATTGTCAGAAAAAAAATTAAACCATGATGCAACACAACAAAAAATTGCATTAAATCAGAATTTTAAAGTGCAAAAGAAAATTACTTAGTTATGCATTCTATCACATCAATAGTTTCTGTGAAGATCTTCTTGATGAATAAAGTTAACTATCTTTCCATGAGATCAAAAGGTGAGTACTTATCAATTATAAAAACTATGAGGCCCCCCAAAAAAGCAACATGTAGAAAATATACCAAAATGCATTTAATAACATGTTTGATAAAAATGGAAGGTGTAGTTTTCTTATAAATATTGCTAATCTGTTTATAGCAAATAGTTTAATTTAGTACTACTTTTTTTTTGTTTAATTCCATTGCCTAAAAAATCCACTGATATTTGTGTTCATGAATGAGCAATTATTATCAGTATTATTAATGTCACCGCAGCCAAATTGGCAACTCATGAATCACACCATTTTCTGCCAAAATCCGACTGTGTGTGCAATTGGTTTTTCACATATAAAATATGTTTGAATCTTCATTGTTTTGACATGAAGGTGTGATTTGTTTGGCACCAATTTTGCTGCGGTGATGCTAGTACCTTATAATCTAAAGATTCACAAATCATTTTTTGGCTTAAAAACTATTTTTTGAGTCAGTAATTAATGTAAACTACAACAAAAAGCAATAAATTTAAAGTTTAGAAAATAAACAAATATAAAACTGTGTGTCACTAACATACAAATTATAACAATTTATACTAAAATATCAAACAGAAAAATTAAGCCCTAATTTTGATGAAATAACCATAACCAGAGCTCTGAACAAACAAAACACTCCCAGAATCTCTTAAACATGAAAAATTGAAACAGAAAGAAAGTAAACATAAATATATACCTTACATATAGTAGAAATTATGACATTAATTCAAACCAAGAAGCAACCTTAAATATAAAAATAAAGGTCTTATTTTGAGTAAACTACCACAAACAGCTCAGAACAAAAAGAAAACATATCAGAAAATCTCATACGTAAATAAAAATTCGTATTCTTACGTATTAGCAGCACCACAACCAAACCAGCACTAAGCAAATCACACAATATCCCACCCAAAATCTGACTTTTTTTCATATAAAAACACCTAAGAATCTTAATTGTTTTGATATCAATGAGCGATTATCATGGCGCTAATTTGGCTGTGCTGTCACTAATATTATAAGTATCATAAATTCTAACTTAAATCACGATATTGGCACTCTGATAATCCCAATTAGTTTGAATTTAGTGTCATTTTCTATGGTACTTACATATTATTGCAACCTATTGGCAACATTACATAAAATGAAGCATATGGTTGTCAACTAAGCGCATACAACACATGAAATTGGAGTTGCCAATTTGGCAAGTTAATTAAGTCGGCAATTGTTGTAATAATATGTCAGTACCTTTTCTTTTAGTTATAAGCTAGATTTTGGTACTATTTTGCTACATCGATGAAACATGGAATTTGCCGATTTAATTAAAACTACAATGAGCAAGAAAATTACAGTTCAGAAAATAAACAAATATAAAAGTGTGTGACACTAAAATAGAAAATATAGCATTAATTAAAATTAAAATGTTATCAAAAACAAAAAAATTAAGCCTTAATTTTGCCAGAAAATCTTAAACATAAAAAATTTAAACATGAATAAAATAAACGTTCATATATATGAAGTAACCTAGCATATGGTAGAAATTTTAACATTAATTCAAACTGAAAAACAGCCCTAAATAGGTAAGCAAAAGTCTGATTTTGATTAAACTACCATAAACAGCTCAGAAAAAAAAGAATATGTCAGAAAATCTTCTTTATAAATAAAAATTTGTATTATGTATTAACATCACCACAGTCAAAATTGGCACCACGCAAATCATGCTATTTCCCACCAAAATCTAATTGATCTTTCTTTTTAAAAAAAAAACACGTAAAAATCTTTGTTGCTTTGATATCAAAGGAGTGATTCGCATGTCACCAATTTGGCTGTGGTGATGCTAAAAGTATGCAGGACGTACCGCTAAAGTTAACTGATATTCAAACGATGATTTTGTTTGCAGCTTTACTTACTTTGGGGCCGACTACCTTATGTTGTGATATCAAAATCACATGAATTGTAGCCCAAGCACAACCGTATATTGATAATACCACCAACATTCAAGTTAGCGAGAATAAGGAAAAGCAACCGTGCAAACCCAAGGTCCTTACAACTGTTTAGTACCAAAATATGTACATATGTTTTTGCATTGTTGACTCTAAAAATAACAAAGTTAATAAACATAGGGGGAAGCAAAAATTTTACAGATAGAGCAAAAAAGTTTAAAGATGTAATCAGGCTTATAGTACAGCTAAGATTAATCAGCATAAAATGAAATAGAACATTTAATGGGAAGTAAATATCTTTAAAAGTGGCCACAACAATAAAAATAGTAGCTTTAATAGCCTTAGGCATTGCAAGATGGGCACTTTTTCTATTGCGCAATCAGCATGCATAATTACAAATCACAAAAGTTGATAAGAAAAAATTATGAACAAAAATTATACACAGATACATGAATTTAATACAGTGGCGAAACTTTAGTATTGTCCACTAACGTTGGCTGGCTAACAATCCATCTGATGTTGATATCCCATCACAAAATTTTCGGCGCCAAAAGTTAAGCGAAGAACGAAATCCCATTGCCTTAACTATCAGTATACTTTAACGGTACATATTGCCCCATTTTTTTTTAAAGTACGGTAAAGGATTATATAAATACGTTGTGAATCAAATACAATTCCCATTTTAAAACATTGAAAATCTACTGTTATCAAAGTAGTATTGCCAATCGGAAAAATGAAATTTAGAAAACACATTTTTTGACAACGATTTTTTCGAAAAATAAATGTAATTCCAACTCAAAGAGCAGAAAAAACGAATAAATACAACCATAAATAAATAAATTTTCAGTAAAATGTGCTAAAATCCTCTCCAAAACTGCTCAAAATATTAATTTTCACAAAGTGAAGACTTGACAGAGCTGATGACGTCATATCTCCATTTAGCTGAAAAATCGCATAAAAATTGAATTTAAAAAAAATCTAAAGCAAATTTCGAAAAAAACTCTTCTAGGTTAATAGCATAACGACCTATAGCTTCTACATGCCAAGTTTCATACTTCTGGGCTGCTTAATTTGGCCGGAATAGGTGAAACACACAGGGGGAAGTTGCTACATTTAAGCATTTTCGATTAGTACATTGAAAATTGAAATGACAAGACCATGAAAAAATACACTTTATCTTTCAATATTTATTTGGTTATGTATACAAGTTAATTCTCTTCTTAGTATGTAAATAAATAAAAAATTTAATGTTGAAGAAATTCATTTAATTGTGGCATGTTTCTCCATACATGGGGAACATGCCACCAGTCATGGATTAAGATGCAACACGACAGTAAATAAAAAAAAAATAAAGCAAGCATCAAAAAATTAAATATAAAGTAACAATAACTATAGAAAAGAATTAAATTATTTCATAATTAGCTTGTTAAAAATAACAGTAGAGGTTTGAATGATAACCTACTCAACATTTCACTCAATGCAAATGATTATCATTGGATTCAAACTACTGAATCCAGTCATGCTTGGGACCTTTTTAGCATAAAAGTATCCTTCATTCACAGCACAAAAATCGTCATTGTTATCCTCATCAAAACTGTCACCACTAGTATCTAGAGCTGGGGTGGGCATTGATCCCGATCAACCAGTGGACCGCCAAGACATTTTGGAGTGACTGCCTTTGTTAAGACTTAAGACGAGCATACTAAAAGAAACTTATTTGTGGAACACCATTGCCAACTAGGCAAGAAACTGGGTAGACCGCAACACCTTGAAAAAGGAAGAAGTAGCCTGTACCCTGGAAAAGTCTGCCCACCCCTGATCTAGAGGAATTTCTTCGCTTGAGGATGACAAACTGACACGCCTCTTTCTTCTGTTTCTTTGATGGTTTCTTGTATTTGTTTTGACCTTACTCGCCTTTTTCCATAAAATTGCTCTCCTCTCTAAGTCAAGTATTGTGAAGTTTTTTATGCCTGGTTAGTTAGCGTCTTCTTATCAGAGGAATAAAGCTGTGCTCGTGTTCTGTGCTGGTTGAGGCAACACATAGTGAAAGACCACTTATCATTAATTGCATTTAAGTATTATTAATTATAATAATTATTAATTGCATTTATATTTTATGATAATATACAGTGTTACAAAAATTATAGTTCATTTAATTTATTTCTGAATCAAGTGGTATCTTCCCCTAAATATAGAGGGAAAATGCCACACACGCTTACAGTAGAATGTCGTTTATCTGAATCAATTGGGAACGGATACAGTTCGGATATGGATTGTTTGGATAGCTGAAAACTGAATTTGATCTATGCAGTATATGAAACTGGACACTACGAATATTGGAAATCATCACATGCAGGAAACGTGCTTGAAGAAAAAGTAAAATAGGTGCAAAATGTCGCAATTTTACCTTTATTGTAGACAATAATCACTTATTTTTCACTGTACCATTGTACACCTTCGTTTTTTCGCTGAAAGGTCTGTGATTCTCTTGAGCAGCAGTAGTTCAGTTGGACAGCGCTCTGACTGTTGTTCCTAAATGCTAATGCAGAAATGCGTCAGCTTTTAATGGACCCTTGCTACTTTCAATGTTATCTTCATCCTCAATAGGGTCGGATTCTTCTTGCACAAAAGTCACTATCTCATCATCGCTTAGCATTTGAAATCTGCTGTCTTCCGCATCGCATGCCATCCAGGTTTCTACACCAACAAAAGAGCTTGTATATATCCCCTTACTTGGAAACAATCTGATCTAATATTCGGAGCAGATGTTTATCAAATCGTACAACTGAAATTACCCAAGTATCCCTCAACTTTTTGACCTCAGGCGAAACAACTGTTGAGCATTGTACTCTTCGAAAATGTATCCTAATTTTTGCCCAGATATTTGATGCTCGAGGTAATAAACGTTCGTATAAATGACGTTCTACTGTATTTCCTTATTTGCTACAGTGTTATGGCTGCCTCTGCATGCATTGTATGTATAAAATAATGCGTAACTGACTTATATTGCTAATATCTTATTTAAAATAACAAGTACTTTAATGAACTTTAAACATGAGGCACGGAATATTATAAATGCTCTCGAGATCCAAAAGTAACACTAATTAAAGACGACTAATACCGATAAATTCAAAAGCCACACTTAATTTCGGACCAGACTCTTCACACAAGTGGCCCAGTATTGCTATCTCTTGATGTATAAAAGTTCTATTAACAAACTGGCATCTTCCCCCAAATTACTTTAACAGCATTGTTTATAATTTGTAATATTGGTACTTACGAATAGGTGTTTATAATTTGTATTATTGCAACCTATTGGTGACATTATATGAGACAAAGCACATGGTTGCCATTTCAGCCTTTATGACATAGGAAATCAGGGTTGCCAATTTGGTGAGTTATTAATAGAGTTGTTGAGTGTTGCGATAATATACAAGAACCATAATATAAAACTCTTATTTTGTTGAGAAAATGGTTAAAATTTTGAGTCTTATTTTCTACAGAAGTGAATGCATTGGAATATTTTAAAAAATATGAGTCTAGCATCCAAGATTAGAGTGCTTAGGAAAACAAAACACATCATGGATCTGTATGACAATATGTAGATTTGTGCTTATCCCAATTAGTTGGTGTTATCTGCATAAAGAAGATGACTTGTTTGTTATGATTTTGAATGGAGTTATGATATTTTGATAACTTGAATAGTGTAATTATTATTCGATCTTTAATTTATTTCAAGAGTGTGTTTGTCTTATTGGTCACTCAGCAATGCGAATTTGGTATTCAGTTTGAACCAAAACTCAGTTTCATAGGTAAAAGGTTCATGGGGTTGTTTTTGATAACTGTCTTATCTCAGTGAATGATTTCCTTATGTTGAAATAATTCAATGGGAACTTTTTAACTACTCAAAAATTGGCTAATTTTGCAATTTCCCTAATTTCGTTACACTAGACCCCATAGGTTCTCAACGTGGGTGATAACGCCCCCTTGTGGGCGTTTAAGGCTTTTAGGGGGTCAGTAAAAGACCCAGAGAAAATTAGGGGGCATTGAGATGGTAAGAAGGGGCTTGGGCAGATTAACTAAATAACACGCTGATTATATACTAACAAAAGTAAACTTTAATACTATTTACCTTATGTTGATTGTATGTATTTAAATCATTTCCAT
Source organism: Trichonephila clavata (assembly GCA_019973975.1). Taxonomy (NCBI): domain Eukaryota; kingdom Metazoa; phylum Arthropoda; class Arachnida; order Araneae; family Nephilidae; genus Trichonephila; species Trichonephila clavata. The sequence continues at coordinate 335,889 of BMAO01011207.1, read as the reverse complement.
ATCACATATACGAAAATTAACACATGTCGATAGTTCGGGAATCGGATGAAAAACTTAACATTCAGACCTACATTAAAGTGAATGATATAGAAAATTTAAATTTCTGGTAGTGTACATGTTGTCTTTGTCTGTGAGCAGTTGGAAAAATGTTTCGTCCACTTTATTTTATTACATATACATTATCCAAGAAATATAATTATTTTATTAAGGAATTAATGTGTGATTCTTCAAAGACTCAAACTGTCAATTTATATTTATTTTGAAAGCAATAGTTTATTATGAATTACTTTGTATCTTCAAAACCCCTGCCTGTCTTTATAACAGTTAAGCTAAAACTGTTATTCCACTCTTTTCAATGAAGAAATTCAGTAGCCTTTCAATTCCAACAATTTCCTACCTATGACTAAAATATATAATATTACACATATATAAATATATTTTTGGCATTAGATATTTCAGATTCGCACGTAAAAAAATTGTGGCTTTAGAAAAAAAAGGAATTTAAAAATATATTCTTTTAGTAATAAGATATTTTTTAAAACTTTGACTCTTGTTTTCACCATGTATTAAGTACACTCTTATTTCTCTAGAGTGGGAGAGGGTGGTATCGAAATATTCACTAGAAAAGGGGGCAATATCAAAATATTTACTAGAAAAGGGGGTGCCTGTTCAAAAAAGGCTGGGAACTTGTGCACTAGACCAATGGTCGCCAACCTTTAGAACTTTGTTAACTACTAAATGTATAATTTTTTTTTTATTAAGGGACCACTCATATAAGTGACCATCAGATAGTGGACCACTATAACTATCTTGTCATTTATTTACATCTCTATTTACCTTTCCATATTGATGAAAAGAATTTCACAAAAAGCAAGAACAAACAAGCAATGAAAGCCATATCCACAAAGTAAAGAGCCATAGAGTTGCCTTTTATCCCTAAGTGCTTTGTCTATGTGTTTTTTAAGAATGTAGGCCCCTCCCTCCATAATAGAGGTCTATGGATGCCACTGTGCTACATATACCAGCAAAAGTAGCTGAAAAGTTGCTATACTCAAAAGGAATTTCATGAAGAAATTTTTTAAAATAAAGTATAATCCATATTCTATAATGTGTTTTGATATGTATCACTTTTTAAACTAAATCTTTATAAAAATCTAAATGTTTATATTGTTATATATTATAATTATTGTACTTTAAAATGTAAATTTTCCTTCAGACCACCGGTTGGTGACCGCTGTCGATTGTTCCTAAAAAAAAAGATGCTATGAAATGAGTGAAATTAAAAACATAAATTGAAATTAAAATCACAAGTCGCAATATTTCTCATAGTTGATACCGTTCTATAAAAGTGGACACAATAGAATTTGTTACACTTTTATCTGGTTATATTTAATTGTTATGAGTTTACATACATCTATTTTTATTTATACTTGTGTCCAAAATTTAGGTTACAAACATACAATTTACAAAAACTGAGGAACTATGTGCTGTGTTGCCAGTGCGAGAAAGAATATAGCAATACAACCATATAGGGATTAATAGGAAGATAACCATATAGGGATTTTTGTGGTGTCTATGACTGACATTTTCAGCTTCACAATATTCTATTTTTCTTGTTGGATGTGGTCAAAGAGACATACAAGACTGGAGGCCAATCTCTGTAAGACTGTTTGCTTGGAAATTCTTTTTTCAGACACAGCAGCAATGTCACAAGCAAGCTGAGGAGCCGTTGTCCACCTATGTCATCATGCACTTAAAGTTAAGTAAAGATCTTGTGCAGATGTTGATGCACTGTAGTGACCTTGTCTGACCATCCTGGTGACAGTACCACTTGTTTGGAATTGATTCCACAGCCGCCAGACTAGTTTTTTTCCGTAACACTTGAAACCGTAGAGCCACCTCTGCTGGAGGCTTTCCAGCTTCAAGTCTGCCAATGGCTCCCCATCTCAAGGAATCATCTAAACGATTAGAAGACCTCACTGTGTGCTAACAGACTAACTTGCTTGTTTTAATGCAATATTCACAAAACTGCTGAAAAAAATTCTATATGCTTAAATGGTCTCAATCCAGTAATTCAGCAAAAACTAACATTAAGCAACATCTTTCACAAACTGAAGGCTATTATTGTACTACCCAATTCTTCATATTAAATAAAATAAAATTCTATTTTATCTGGAGGCATTTTAAAATTATGAGGAAAACATATTTGTGGCCTTAATTTTGGACATGAGGGTAGTTTAAAAAAAATTAACAGAGAATGCATTTTAATGGAGAATGATTGAAATGATATTTAAATGTTTTTTTTTTCATGAATAAAATGTAATTTATAGCCATTTATCACAATTTTTATTTATGTATACATCTTAAAATTAGAAGAATGAATCAATTTTAGATATTGGCTAAATCATTTTACGCTTTTTATTTTTGTCTCTTTTTTTTTTTTTTTTAGACAGATTTTTTATTTTATTCTCCCTTTTATATAGAAATAAAAATTTCTGCTCAAATGAAAATTTTCAATAATAAGAAACCGTGAAGTAAAAATAAGTTAAATAAATATTTAATACATGAATATAGCTTTTTAAATTTAAGCTATATTTATTTACTGCTAATTAGTGACTGCTATCAATGAAATTCAGTTTAATGTAAAATATGAATTTTTTATTAAACTGAAATTTATTTTTTAAAAAAAGTTCATGGGTTTGTGGGGACTAATCCGCATACTCAGTTTAATCACACAACCAAGTTGGACAAGCTAAGTAAGTTTATTGAATTCATATCAATATATATATATAAAACTACTATATTATAAAAATAGGGGTTATTGTGTAAATAGTTACCACTGTTTTTGTAATAATAGTTTTATATAGTTATGTAGGGTAGTATGGCAGTGCCACCTACAAGTAATAAATGAGTGGTGGCGCCATATCTCGTAAAATTTATTATTAATTCATAGATATATTGGAACATTAAACAATCATTATCAGTTAATTTGAATAAAAAATTTTACTGTTCTGAATCCATTATATAAAGATTCCTTCTTTTTAGAAATTTTAAGTATTCTGCTAAAGAAAATCATGACAAAGCTGAAGCTGCTCGTCCTGATACCATGGAATCTATGGATGTTAATGTTGAACAAATTAAAGAAAAAATTGTTGAAACAGGACAGTCTGTATCCCAAAGTGCTGTTAGTGATTCTCCAGAAGTGGGAGAAAAGGGAAATATTGATTCTGAAAAGAAGTATGATTCAGTGAAAAAATGTATTGATGGTAAGTAATACTTGCAATTTTAATTGAATGGCTTGTATTTATTAAGGATGACATAGGTACTTGAAGTTTGTTAATATTGTCTATTTTGTGTGATTGTTACTATTTCACTAAATTGTTTTGACACGAAGAACTAGAAAAAAAATCTTCACTATTAAAATTCGAAGGTAAACAAACGTATCTATGTAATTATGCGTGTCTATCTTCTCACGAACAGCACCACGCAGAAACTAGCGGAAGATACCAAAAGATCGGGAATGATCCGAAGGAGCCGTTTTGACCATTTATATTCCGATATTGCAATTAGTTAAAAATATTAATTAAAAACCTTTGCAGGCGTAATTGTTTTACTCCTGTGCATTGTTTATTCTGCGACACCATTAAAGAAACCGCGGTGACTGAAGTTCCGAACTTTCAACGTTTTTAAATTAACAATCTAATTATTTCTATCAAACTCATACAAAAAAATAATTACAGAATCTGAAAGATCTTTTATTTCGCCATGGTACTGTATAATTTTTTTTTAAACAATATAATGACATTTTCTATTTTTTACAAATTTTTTTAACAATGAGTGAAAACCGATTCGTTTTTACGAAAATGATTTCTAAATCGTTGCGTATGGATTTATTTTCGTGTTTTTTAAAACGATAATCTACAATAACTAACTTCATGCCTTTGTCTTTTAGAACCAGTTGTTTAAAAAATAAAATGCCAAAAACTTTTTTTTTTTTACGATTTTTTGAAATATAGTCAAAATATTAATGAAAAATTTAATAACTTTGTCCATTCTTAAAGATAATCTCACGAATTTTTTTTACGCTTGTAAAACATTATTATCCAAAATTTGCTTAAAGATTGAAATAATTGGTTAAAAATTACGGATTTAAAAAAAAATTATTTTTCTTATATTTTTATATAAAAGTCACCATTTTTTCAATCGATGTGTGAAGTTTGAACACATTAACTTAATTAAGTCCAAAAAATTATAACTTTATTAAAAAATATGATATTTTACAGTTAGACAAGCCTTGGCATTGAAAACTAGTTTCGTGCCAAAAAAGCTTTCAGCTGTTTCACCGTCCACTTCACATCTAACTCAAGAGTTACACCAAAAAGTTCTGATTGAAACAAGGAAAAATCAGCAAATTTGGCGAGTAAAAAAAAAAAAATTAAAAAAAAAATGCAAGTGAAAAAGTTATTTTTGCTTCAATTTTCGTCATTTTTTCTTTATATAATTTTCTAAATTAAATCATTAGTGATGTCAGATTAAAATGAAAAAATGTATTCAATACATTTCTGAGATTCATTTAAAATATTTATCAGTATCAAAATTTTTGTTCTCCTTCATAAAACTTATAGTTTACTTTAAAATAATTCCTGAATGTAGAGAACTTTTTTTAACACATAATTTCATAACAAAAACGCAAAATTTGCCCGTTTCCATGTCGAAATTTTTTTTGACATATTCAGTTAAAAAAGCATAACTTCCTGAAAAAAATATTAGCTAGGATCATATAATATATTCTTCATTATTAATTGCCAGCCTATTTTCTGTACCTTATAATGTATTTCAAGCATTTTCTAAAGTTGCGAATGTTATTTTAACTTCAAAATATTTTTTCCTTTGCTTTACTAAACGTAACATAATTTTGTAATACATTTTTTAAATTTACATACCACTTCTTATAAAAGTATTTTACACAAATATGTAAAATAAGAAACAAAATTAACAAGTTTTTTTTTAATGAAATGGCTGCATTTTATCTTTCAAAAATATAATAAAGCTGATAATCCTTCTTATTTTTTTAGACATTTAAAACTATCTTTAAAAAAAAAAAATGCGAACTTTTAACAATTTCATTTTATATGTTATGGATATTTTATTGTCCTAATAAATCGACATTCTGTACAAAAACAGTTCAAGCTTTGCTTTATTAAAATCAGTGATTTAAGGAATTAAATACCAAATTTTTTTAACTCTTTTTCAAAAAATGTTCACAATGTTAGTTCAACATTTAATTTTAAACACATACTACTTTCAACAATTTAATAAATGCTCCCAAATAACTTCATGTCCTATTCAAAACTCACAAGATAAGTTACACTCATGATTCATCTGCACCTTTAAAGTCAAATAATGGTCTGCACCCTTTCCCTTAGAAATTTGCTGCTCACAAGAAAAGTCTATCTGTTCCGGTCAAAAAAATTGAATCATTTTGAAAAGAAATTAAATTTTTTTAAATAGAAACTATTTAAAAAAATTCATCTGTTTAAATAATTTGTTAATTTGGAGAGTATTATTCGTACAATAGGGGGTTTTGCCTTCACTTTAATCGGGAAAATAGAGAATTCTTTAAACAGGGGTTCATTAAATCAGTGTACATCGTCTATTATTTTCAATAAAAATACATTCTGTAATTAAGGATTAATTAATGAAAATCTGAAATCTATTTTATTTTAGATTCTTAGAAACTATCTATTATTAAAAAATGGTGGAAGTGTTTGTTTTACTCTCAGCATCAGAATCTTCTTTTTATTTCTGAATTTTTTTTAAAATAAAGGAATATTGTATTTTATAAGTCATTGATCAAAATTTGAAGATAAATCTTATATCTGGTGGGAAGAGGGAAAATAGTTTTACACTCAGGAAAGCCACTGTAATGCCCGGCTATAGAGAGAGAAAAATAAACGTGTCTGTCTTCGGAAATATGTGGAAGAAATTTCCAAAAATGGAATTGGAATGACATTAATTTAAAAATCATACACACACCAATAAGTTTTGACCCTGATAAGAGAAGGGAATTTCTATGTATGGCAATATGTTATGCATTCAAATATGTCCGTGCAATGCTGGGTTAAATGGACAGGAAAGAAACCTATCTCACAATGAAAAGAAGTGAAAAAATTTTGAAAAAATGAATTTTAATGGCATAGTTATAGAAATAACTCACATCATGCATGTACACACACACAAAAGTACTATCATCCTGAGAGAAATTCCCGTGGGGATTAAGTTATTTACTCGGTAAAAGCCCATGCAACACTGGGTCATACAGCTAGTTGTTAATAAAAATGTTTAGGTACAGTAATCTTTCTGTATCGTTTAAGAATGATTTATTTAAAAAAAAATTTGATGAAGTGTGCATTAAAAGTTCACATTGCAGCAGTTTGAAAAGATATCTTTCTCTCTCATTTATATATATATTTATATAATCCTAATAAAATTAATTGAACTAGTAAAGGAAAAATTATGGATGTTGGAGAAAGAGTGTGTTTCTTAATAAGTTCAGAATTTTTTTTTAAGAATTGGTGGCTGATGTTTAAAACATGTGGTCATTCAATGATTTCAACATATATTTTTCTCGAAAATACAATACTATACAGTTCAGTACTTTTTGAGAAAAGAAAAATTAATTAATAATTATTTTTAACTCCTTAACTGTCAATTAAAAGTTATGTCATACCACTGGCATAGCTAGGCATAAGGGGACCTTGTATCAAAGTTCCTTGGAGGCACTTTTCTGGGACCTCTTAATTTTTTACGACTTTTTGCTTAGACATTTTGGGGCTGCTGAATTTAGGGGGAGGGAATGTATCATTGATATGGCAGTAGCTATGCCCCTGTGCAATACACTTCCCAGTGCCATTGTTTTTCACATGGGTACTTGTATGCAGTGTGTGTGTGGGGGGGGGGAGGCATAAATATAAATTATTTTTTCTCTGAAATAAGTAAATCCTTCGCAAACACTCAAGGTCATTTTATTACATTCCAAAGTCTTCAGAATAGCTTTACTGGTGGTAGTAATAAGAAAGTGATCGTATTTTGGAAAGACATATATACTGGTGTCCAAAAGTTAAGCATAAATCATAAAATGCGAAAAATATGGAGTAAATATTCGTAAAATTATTCCAAATTTCTTGCGGATATTAATTGGGTGAAGAAGAAACATTGGGTTTATGCAAAACTTTTCAGTCGACTATGTCCTGCGTGAAACACCGGCTCATGTCGGAACACGGAGAAACCGATTCTCGCAGCATAGGCAGTTCAGACAAGTTTTGTGCAACTTCTGTGCGAAGGAACGTTGTTAACTATCAAACAAGGTGAATGATGTCACAAAGACACCAATTGGACATGTTTACGAAAGGAAGAATCGTTGGAATGCTGGAATCCTCACAATCACAAACCGAAGTGTCTCGCATTCTGAATGTGGACCAGTCTGTGATCTCAAGACTGTGGCAGAGGTTTCAAAGAATGGAAGATGTTACCCGACAACCAGTATCAGGTTGACCAAGAGTCACAACCCCTTGCCAAGATGGATATCTGGTAATAAGTGTGCGACGTCAGACGTATTCGGCGCTCACAGTTGCTACAGGAATACGAATTTCGAGACAAACTGTTTACAGGAGACTCAATCATGCTAGCTTGTATGCCAGAAGACCAGCAGTTTGCATTCCCCTCATGTCTGTGCATAAACATGCTCGTTTGAAACATCAACATTGGAGTGTGGGAGAGTGGGCCATTGTGATGTTTGTTCAGTGACGAGTCCCGGTTTAGTCTGAGTAGCGATTCTCGGCAGATAATGATATGGAGAGAACGTGGAACACGTTTTGAACCTAGAAACATAGCGGAAACACATCGTTTTCCATCAAGGCAGTAATGGTATGGGCAGGCATCATGGACGGCTGCACAGACCTCCATTTCTTTGACACGGGGTCTGTGACAAAGAAAGAAGATACAGAGATGAAGTTCTTGAGCGTTATGTTCGCTTGTTTCAAGGTGCTATCAGTCCTGACTTCATATTCATGGATGATAATGCGCCATATCACCGAGCGGTGCCGATTGATGAGTACCTTGAAATGGAAAACATCCAGTGCATGTCGTGGCCTGCGAACTCCCCTGATTTAAATCCTATCGAGCATGTATGGGATATGCTCAGGAGACAAATTGCAGTCCTTTTGCACTCACCAAGCTCCGTTACAGAACTGAAGAGAGCTCTCCAGGAAGCTTGGAACTGTTTGAGCCCACAACTCATTCATCATCTCATAGCAAGTATGGTAAATCACTGTGCAGCGTGCCGGGCTGTCAGAGGTGACCACACGCCTTATTAAACTGCAGCATTGGTATTTTATTTAATGTTTTCTTTCATTTTTTTCTTTAAAGGGGGAATCCTTGCTATGCTCAGTTTTCTTTCAAACTGCTACTTTGGATAGTAAAATTAATTATTATCATTCTTTTGATTTGCTTCCTTATTTTATAACCATTTTACACTTGCATATCCTGTTTCCCACCATTCTGATTTAATTCACATAATTATCAATTATGCTTAACTTTTGGACACCATTGTATATGTATATGTCCGGAGCATTTCACACTCCTGTTGAGTAAGACATGTATATATGCCAGTGGGCATTTAAGGGGTATTTTTTAAACAAACTTTTTTGGCACATAAATTTAAAGTAAAAAACACCTAAAACATCAAATTTGTGTAAATTTTTAGTTGTGTGACATCTTGGTTATTGATGTACTTTTCTTTTTCTTACAGATATTTTCTTAATAGATAGTATCTCACTTATCAACTACTCGGAATGCTTGATAGGCAATGAACTGGAGCTTGCCAAAGTTGCTGTTTTCCTGCTCAGTGCCCTGTCTATAGAAAGGGAATCAATGAAATCTCTAACTAAGCTGGATATTCAGGTACAAGAGGATATTAAAGAGTTTCTTTCCTTTGTTTTGAAAGACAGGAGTCAGGATGATGGGCCCATAAAAAAATCCGAATTCCACCAGCTTCTTAGTCGATTTGCTGGTTAGTACTCACATTAGTTGTTTTTGGAATGTTTACATGTCACATATTTATGTACGCAGTATTTTTTCATACGAAAATTTTTTCTAATTTGCTATGTCTTTCCTTTACAGTCCCAAATTTTACATCAATAGAAAAATCAAAGTAATTATTAAATCACATTTTCTGAACTCTTGCACTAAAGTTGTACTTACCATCCATAATAAATATTATTTCCGATTTTATTACAAGTATTTTTACATATAAAAATTTTACTTATAAAATATGATTTCTGGAAAAGCATTTTTCTGATTAAAATGCAATTTATATTTAAAATTATTTTTTAGCCTTTTAGCTTTTATCTTTTTCATTTTTTAATACTATTACATGAATGTGTTGTGTATTATTCTATACTAACCATTACCCACCACTTTGCTAGATATTTTATGATTCTGTGACTGTACAATTTTTTTAACTTTAAGCTTTTGATTGTATTGAAGAATTTATAGCCTTTAACTCCTGATTTAAAAAGAACAGGAATTTCTAAAATGGAGTATAACATCAATGGAGTATAAGTACCCCTATAACATCCTCCGTAACCCCAGACATTGGAAGTCAATTTCTGAAAAACTTTTTCTTAACTAAAAGAAATATGCTTGCTAAATTTCCAAGTCTAATTGTTCAAAAGGGGGGGGGATTTATCTATAACATCCCTGCACTCACTTGTTGAAGATTTTCACAAAAAACACTTATAGCGTATCTCTACTAAAGAAAAGAAACATGCTTTAAAACTTTCAATTCTTCATGTGTCTCATAGTTCAAAAACAGGATCTTTTGACTGTAACCCTCCTTAGCTGTTAATTACCACAAAACTTGTTCTTAAATATTGCCCAATACAGTAATCATTTTCTAAGCTTGAGCGGGAATGGCTTCACATTATTGGCAGTATACCACTTCATTAGGTGACTTTGCACATACAAATGCAAACTCTTCCTGTAGGGCTTTAAAAAAATTCAATAAGAATATGTTACAATTTTTTTTGTCGACAATGTTTTTACAACTCTTAAGATGCCAGCAAAACTCTGTGCACAATTTTGGAAAGAAGCAATCTACAGTGTGGATTTGTATAACTCCCAAACAAATATACAAACATCCAATTTATGTATAAGATTATTTAATTTATTTGAGAGTAAAAAATTAATGATCTTACTTTCAGAAGTTTTAAAATTTTTGTAAAAGTATTTTACAGTTTTAGAAAAGTTGATATTCAAAAGTTATCAAGAATGAAACATTTAAAAATTTAAACTGTTTCATTTTTTTTACGGCAAAGAGATGCAATTCATTAAAGTGTATTTTTCACCTATAAAGTCATTGAACATTTAAATTGTATGTAATTACTAAAATATTCAAAAGGAAATTTTGCTAACAAATATCACAGGGGCTGCACTGATGGATGCTGTTTCTTGTATTGGGCTGCTTACAGGAAAATGGTCGATACGACCTCTTCCTCGCCGTAAAAAAAGTCAATAAATGTAGTTATAAGTTTTATCTGTATTATAAAAAAAGCATAGTTAATGGAACACTTTTTATTGTACTTTCATATGAAACTTTACTACCCAGTTCAAAAAGCTAATGACAACCCTAATTTTGTAAGACAAATGGCCCTTGAAACTCTTAGTCATGTATCGTAATTTCGCGCGTATAGGCCGCGGACTATCTGTGTTTAAAATGCGAATTTTTGAAGCTGCGGACTATCCACCAGTGCGGATAATATGCTAGTTGTTCATGGTTAAAATCGTTGAAATTTAAAAAACACACCGTCGAGAACTGCCGATGATCGGGATTTATAAAAGCCAGGATTGTTAGTGAAAGCGAGGAAATCACTGACAGTGAAGATAGTGATGCTGAAAATGAACTTTCGGACACTCTTCTCGAAAATATAACTGTTTAATTCTGATACCGATGAATCGGACTTTGAAGGTTTTCATTAATGTAGTAGGGGGAATGTGTTATTAATTAATATATGATTAATTAGTAAGCACTGTTTTTATTTGTATTTAGCGTTTTATTTCTGAAGGTATATTAGGAAGACTTTTTTTCTATTTATACTTAGTTCTTTGTTTCTAAAATACATTAATATTGCCGTATTAAAATAACGTTATTTCGGACGTATAGTCCGCGGACTATCTGACGATTTTTGAAATTTTTTTTATATAAAATCGTGTCTGCGGACTATACGATGGTGCGGACTATATGTGCGAAATTACGGTACCTTGTAATGCTCTACAAATTTATACTGATGGCAGTAAGAGTTATCAAGGCCATACTGGCAGTGGTGTCTATATTAAGACCTCTGCTTCTAATCGGTGTCTCAAATGCAGAAATTCAAACTCTTGTTCTGTTTTCAGATACAAACTAATTGCTGTTGATAAGGGTCTTAACTATGTTGACGATCTCGCTGAACCCGACTTTGGAAGCATTTGGATATTGACTGATAGCTGTTTCTCTATTCAACATTTAAGTAACTGGAAGTAGGTTCGTGACAAGGATGGAATATCTATCTTAAGGTTGCTTGATAAATTATCTGCAAACTTTGAATTCCATATTCAATAGATTCTTTCTCATGTCAGAATTATTGGTAATGAGACAGCAGACTCACTGGCAAAGGCTACCATCTTGGTCACTTCTCGGCCTGATATGTCTTCTACTTTCAGTGAAGTGTTCTCCAATTGTAAGAAAAAGCAAAGGGATCTCTGGAGAATTAATTCCTCCTGAACATAACTAGTTCCCATAAAATCGCTTTGATGTGGTGCCCTTCTCTTTGAAGGTCATACAGTTCTGCAGACTTACCTATCTTAATTTGTCAGTGGACACTTGAAATCTCTCACTTTTGAACAGTTGCTAAATGTTTTTAAGATCTTTACAAAGTGTTATGTGGCTCAGGAATCATCTGAACACATTTTAGAGTGCTTAAGTTTTAACTTGGACAAGGTGTTCTTTAAACCTCTTCTATCCTTTGATTTCAGGAAGTTTATGGACTGGTAGAGGCCTAGTCTTAGATAGCTCAACTGGGAATTAGAAATATTTTTTATTAAGAATGTCATCTGATATTTTTAAATGGTTTGTACCCAACTTTTTCCTTATCAGCTGTAAACTCTTCGTTCTTCTCTTTCAAAAGTTCTCTGAAAAATTTAAGTCATTACATCACTCATTTAAAAGGTATGGTTATGTGAGAATGAGAAACTTTATATTTGGATCAGTTAATAAACAATTATAAACATACATACAAAAATACTACTTCTGGAAACATGGTATCAAAATGATTCGTCAATTCTTTTGAGGGTCATGTTTCAAAACTCCTTATCATTTCATGCTGTGACTGACAGTGTGATGAAACATCTATTTTTTCTACTTTCATAGATGGGGGGAGGGGGCTGACTTATTCTGTTCTGGCGTAGAAAATGTAAGAGTTTTTCTTTTCAAATATATAGGGAGAAGTTCTTGTGGATTTCTTGTTTACTTTTATAAAGTTGTAGTTTTGCAATTTGTAATATGCCACAGTAATGATTATGTTCTTACAGCTATGTGTCTGTTTCCTTTTTCTAGTCAAGTATTAGTGTATGTGATTATGGAATTGAATTTCTGCTTTATTTTTCATATCTAACTTGAAATTCTCTTAGTTAAAATTATTTATTTTTTAAAAGTTTAAGGATTATAGCATCTGAAGATTAATCCTAGTTTTTTTTTCTTTTCCAACCAGCTAATGCTTGTTTTATTATTGGCTTTCTCTACATTAAACAGTTTCATTTATGTAAATAAATTAAAATTTTTAAAAAATATTGTAAAAAAAACTTAGATATATTGATGATATTGATTTTATCCATTAAAAAAAAGTAACTTGCATGTTATTTGCTCCTTAAACCCTTCCTTCTCGCTCCTGTCAAAATCATGGGTTCAATTTTCCCCCTCTATTTCTCGTACCTGTGATATTTCTGGCCTGGAGTGTTTGAAAGTAAAGTGCTAAAAAGATTAAAGCTATGTATTTCTTATGCCAGGAATCATGTTTATTTCTCACCAGATAGCAGTACCATATTATTAGTAACGTGTTAAGAGATAGTTGTTTTATTTTAAACTAGATGTTGGCACAATCAAACATATGCACTCATGGACAGAAAAAATTAGCGCACCAAGAAATAATTTTGGGATCATAATGAAACTTGGTATGAAGGCACAAATGATTAGAAATGCAGTGGGATTGCCCATTACGTATAGCCGGTAGAAGGCGTTTTGAATCGTTTACAAAGGAAGGGCTGAGGAAGACATGCCATTGCGGCGTTTTCGAAGACAATAGGAACAGCTGTCGCAGTTTGAAGGGGGGGAATCATCAGCATGATGGAAGCTGGGTGGTCATGTAGGTGAGTAGCTCGTTAATTAGGCTGCTCTGATTGTGTTGTGAAGAGGTGTTGGTACGAGTGGGTCTGAGCATCACCTCCTAGATATACACAAGGCCTCGGGACTGATTTGTGACGTCACTACTAGTAGGGAGACTTCGTCCATCGCCTATGGAACTTTTCAGATGCATTTTTAAATACTTTTTGTTTTTTAACCCAACATACGTACAGGGAATTAAAAAATTGATCATTAAATTCTATTTCATGTACATAAAACATAATAGTAAATATTAGTTTACCTATTTAAATAATAATTGCAAGTATGTAATTATCGATGTATTTACTACGAACATGCATTACGATGAACATAAACACACTTAAAAACATTGCAGCAAATCATAAGAACCTTTTGTATTTGTATATTTTTTTTTACAAAACTGTGCTTATTTCTTAACTTTAAAATTTATTTTCAACATTTTATTCAGAATAGTTACAAAAAAAAAGGAAATAAAATTAGAAATAGTTTTTAAAACAGAAAAAAAAAAGACAAATTAAAAAACAGTAACTTTACTGGTATCAAATACAATCACAACATAAAGAATTATAAAATAAATTTCAAATATATTTTTGAAACAAATCTATATCAGTATAATTATAGATATATACAGGAAAATAAATACATACATAAAAATAGAATACACAATTTATTTAGCTGTTTGTCAGTTACTTTTCTTTCCTTAAATTTTTGGTAATTTTTTAAAAATTTGGTAATTTAGAACAGTTACAAAAAGTGAAATGAAATTAGAAATAATTTTTAAAACAGAAAAAAAAAGACAAGCAAATTTAAAAACAGTAACTTTATTGGTTTCAAATACAATCACAACATAAAGAATTATAAAATAAATTTCAAATATATTTTTGAAACAAATCTATACCAATATAATTATAGATATATACAGGAAAATAAATACATACATAAAAATAGATTACACAATTTATTTAGCTGTTTGTCAGTTACTTTTCTGCCAAAAGTAATTATTCAATTATGCATTGTTACAAATGTGAATTAAATATATTGTAAAACTTTATTGGTATCATGCACAGTAATAAACAAAAATTCACTCTCTGCCAATAGCAACATTAAAAATAACCAAAAAATAACTTCCCACAAATAACAAGTTATCGTAAAATAAATTAAAAATATTTTTAAAATAAATCATACATATATAAAAGCATAGATGTATACCTAAATGAATAAATATATTTAGAGAGAGAAATAATGCATACATAAAAATATATGTAACTTATTACATACATAAAAATAATGCAATTTATTTAGCTAATAAAGTATGTATTTTTCTTTTCTTTGTTTCAACTTTTTTAATATTTTTTTCCCTACAGTAATGTAATAATTCATTTGTAGAAGCGTGGATAATATGCTTTAAAATTAGCTCAGAAGCATGATCATTGTTACAAGGTTCATCATATAAAAAAAATTCATTTGAATTTATCAAGCTAATCGATATTTCTGAGGCAATTTGACGTTGATTATTTTGTTTGAGGAACATATTTTCCTAATCTTTAGAAAGAAGTTTCTGAACTATTATATAGTTATAGAGTACCGCTGTAACGACATCTGGGGAAGGGCACAATAAACTTCCTCTGTCTAAGTTACGTATTAAATCATAGTTAGAATTTAGTTCAAAAGTTTTATTAAGAACAAGTGATTTGGAACAAGAGTCTCATTTTAATTTTTTAAGTGCTGCTTAAGCACAAACAGCAGCTAAATATGTTAAGACAGGTAGATATGGCTAAGCATCATGAAAATCCTTTTCAGATAGTGTAATATTAAAATTATGCGATACTGATGGCTCTAAAGGATTTTCATTACACGAATCTTCTAAATTAATGTCTTTTAAGTTAAGCTGGCCATAAGCATTTGAAACTAAAGTTAGAGGTAAAAAATTTTGCATTCTTAGTTTAGCTTCTACTTCATAAAGCTGTCGAATTAATATTAAATATTGAGAACCTGAAAGTGTCCTATATTTCTCAAAACGACTTTCTAACGCATCTGTTTGAAATTTTCCAGTAAGAAAATACTGAAATTTTAATTCTTTAATGCAATATTTTGACATTTCAAGTAAAGCGTATGTGGTATGAGTAAAAGCAAGATGCCTTTCTTTAGTAAGGGTGCCAGTAGTACAATCTTTTTCCTTCCACGAGTCTAACCATGACAAAATTTTACGCAAGAATTGACATGCTTTGTTGTCTGGAGATAAAGTAATCGGTTGCTGATAAGTATCAAGCAAATGTTGTCCCTTTAAAGGTGTTTTAACATTAACTTTTCCACCATGTACAAATTAAAGAAATAAAAATTGATGTTGTTTCATAACTAATTAGTTTATGTTGCTCTCCTAATAGTTGAAGCCCCTGAATAACAAAGTTATTAAATATCTGAAGCAGAAGTTTCACATTTGTTTTTCAAGTTTTGTAGGACATAAAGCCTTCAAAGTTAAACCATAAGCAAACTTTACTAAATTATTACTTTCTAGGTCATATAATCGTTTAAGTGTAGAGAAATTTGCTTCTAAAAAAAGGAAACTTATTATGATCTTCGAAATCTTGAAAATAAAAACATTGCCCCGCATTTTTTTGATTAATCTAATTGTTACGAATACATTTAAAAATGTGTTCTGAATCAATAACAAAAAATAAAGGATTGGAAGGATCAGAATGATGTGTATATACAATGCTCATTTTGGGAGGAACAGAAAAGTTGGACATTGCTTTTCGATTTATAGAATTATTGTTAGAAACTACACCTGTGACTTTGAATCCTGTACCATCAAGTTCTACGATAGTTTTTTTAACAACAGCAAACAATTTTTCTCCATCGATTTTTTTAACTGGCATTACATGAACTACTTCTTTAAGAGGAGAAAGAAGACTGAATCATGAACACATAAGTTGAAGTAGCAGCTTGTTCACTGTTATATGCCATCCCAAGAGTATTACCCCCTTTAAAATCTAAATATAGTTTTAAATAGATTTCGTCAAGTATCAATATGACAGCTTTGTCAACAGATTTTAGGATGTTTACTTTTTTTTATGTATGCTAGAAAGTTTTCATTTGATTGTTCTGTGTGAGGATCAGTTTTTAAAGATGAACAAAGTTTGCGCAAAGTTCTAGGATGGGGAATATTGAGCTATCCCGAATTTCTTAAAAATATATAGGCATGAGGAGATATAAATTGTAATATACAAAAAAAAAAACATCATTTCAGAGGAATATATAAAAGAAAACTTGTTACAGGTTAAAAATTTGAGCTAGTCAATTAAGAAATGGAGTACAATTTTTTTATCATCTAAATCTGAAAACATACTTTCTAAAAGATTAACAATAAAACCAAATGTTGTAGGAAAATCATGGGAGCTTTTCATTTCTACTCTGAGAACCAGTTCATGTAATATTTTATTTACAACAATAACATTATTAACTTTTACAGGAAATTTGTACTTACCAAGTTGACCTATCTTTGTTTGACGTATGTGTATTGACAAATCTAATTCTTTATTTATAATCACTGATGCTTTAATAACAGGAGATACCATTGTGTCTAGCATCATAATTATTACTAGATCTTTTTTACAAACAACAGTCCATATGTCCTGAAGATTCTCTGCATTTAAACACTCGACTAATTCTGGAAGCGACGTAAATGATTTACTTTTTTTCGAATTCTTCTTTGGAAATGATGCTTTCTTGGATTGAGCATTGTAAGTGCTCATTTTCTAATCTTTGCAGTCTTTGCTCAGGAGATTCTCTGATGTTATTTGTAGAGTTTGAAATATATTTGGGGAAAGTTGGGAAAATTGTCGGGACTGCAAAATTTTGTAGTCTAAAACGCTGCAAGGCTACACATATCTTCTCCCCAGTTTTTTTGTCACAAGCTTCTTGTTTCTTCATATTGCATCATCAGCAAAGTGTAGTTCACAAACCTAAAATTAAAAATATATATATATTGTTTTGCATTGACAGAAAAGATTTGTGAGAGTTAACAAAAATTTATCTGATAATTTTATTTTTTGTCATTTTAAGTGGAACTTTTGTCGGAAGTACTGAAAAAATTTTGATACAACAGCAAACAAAATTTTGACAACGTTTATATACAAAATTCGAAATTTTTTTTTTTTTTTTGATTCAATTAAATTTTTTTATTTTGCCAGCAAATGGTTGTCATCAAAGCAAACTTGTTTCGATGAAATAATTCTTGTCGGGACACCACATAGTCTATATTAATGCAAACAGTTCTAGAAAAGTGTTGTCGTCAAGGGCTTAGAAATTGGTACTCACTACCTCTAAATGTGGTGTCTTCTCCGACATTTGCTGTCGTAGCAATTGCACTTCAAGTTAACGTTGTGAGATTAATGCTGAGTCATGTTTATCTGTTTTTAGCTTTATTTTTTTCTTACTTTTAAAGTCATCCTAGTAGTTCAGAAATCAGATAGCTTTTTTTTTTGTAGTGAGTGTGTTATGCATTTTGTATCTCACATCATATTAATATAGAAAATAATCAATAAATGATTTCTTATGTCCATATTTACGTAGACTATGACCTCTGTATCATAATGGGCTTTCTTTTGCTAACACGCATTTAATACTTAAGGTACTTTCGTTGATTCTGTGAAAAGATATTTAGAAAATGACACAAAAATATTTGTTTGCAATAGCAAAAATACTACACAGTTTCTGTCTCATTAACAAAATTTGATTGGACTCATTTTTAAACACAAATTTTTTTAGGGCTACAAGATATTTATTTGATAAACAATACGCTTTTCTCATTATAGATATATAAAAATGAATTACCAATGTAATTATCAGGTTAAGAATCTCACATGAAGAAAAAGAAATGAGTACATTTTCAAATGTCTTATCAAAAAACCTATTAAAGTTATAAGTAGACTTTTAAAATTAAGATATTTTTACAATTTCCATAAATAGAATAAAGTTAAATAACTTACCTTTGAATACTTTGATGGAGCAAAATCTTTTTTTGATATAGCATGGATCCATTTTTTTCAAAGGGAGTCAGTCCTCTTTGGGGAATGCGAACATTTGCAATTTTTCAGTACCTTTATATTTGCTATTGCAATTCGGTACAATACATGTGTCGACCATTTTTGTAAACTTATTCAGAATAGTTAAAAAGAAATTGAAAATCTATTATAAAAAGCGAACAAGCAGGTATCCGCACAGACACAAGCACCAAAATGGCGTAGGCGAGTAACTGATCTAACTTGAATTCAAGCAGGTTTTCTATCCCTACTATGTGTGACGTCATAAGCCTATCACGTTGGAGTCACCAGGCCTTGATCTCTAGGAGGTGATGGTCTGAGAGATGTCATTTACATGAAAACCAGGCTCAGAACGCCCTCGACAGACCAGTCATCGAGAAGACCACCACATCGTAAGAAATGTACGTGTACAGCCAACTACTTCATCGACCACCATCTAGGCACCTGTGTCGTCTCGAACTACATGAAGCCGCCTGGTTGAAGGACATTTTGGATCGCGGTGCCCTTGACGCCGACCCATAGATGCCTCCATTAGGAGTGATGCCGCGCACGAGGAAACTGGACTGCAGCTGAATGGAACCAGGTCGTCTTTATCGACGAATCCAGAGTCGATCTCAGCAGTGATGACAATCATGTTCGTGTGTGGAGACCCTGAGGTGAACACCTTAATCCTGCCTTTGCTTTCCAGCGACACACCGCTCCCACAGCTGGTGTGATGTTATGGGGTGCCATAGCCTACAATACACGGTCACTCCCAGTATTGATCCGTGGCACCATGGCAGTCCATTGGTTCACAAGTTGTGTCCAGAAAAATAGGTATTTTTGACATGAAATTCTATAAAATTTTAAATTTCTTAGAAATTGACCCTTTTTGTCTGTCCATGACATCCTGCAACCACATGTGTTGCCACTCATGCAACAGCACTGAGGAGCCATTTTTCAACAAGATAAGCCTCAGCCTCATACGGCAAGGTTGCCACAAGACTGTCTTCGCACTGTTATACCCTTCCTTGGCCTGCATGATCCCCAGATTTGTCTCCAATCGAGCATATTTTGGATAATTTGGGACGGCAAGTTGGGTACCCACACATTTTAATGAACTAGAGCAGGGTTACAGCAAATATGAAACAAAATGTCTCAAGACATCATACCGAACTTGTATGCTTGAATGCCCGATCGTATTGCATCGTGCATTCGCATTGGAGGGTGTCAACAGGGTATTAAATTCTCCGTTCTTTTGCCTTTTTCTCTGAAATAAATGATTCTTTTTCTTTAATTTTCTTATCATTCACTTATATCAAAGTACCGTATTTTCCTGTACATAATCCGCAGCGGCGTATTATCGCAAAAGCATTTTTTCGAGTAAAAAAAAAAACTTTGTATAATCTGCGGCAGTTTTTACTGCAAATAATCCAAAATTTAAACTGTCAATAATGAATCGCACATAAAATAAAAGGTACTCAACATAATTAAAAATATAAATAAAAAATTGTACAGACAAAATTTTTTATGAAAAACATCTATTCAAATATGCATGATATTATTCTTTACGATAATCTCAATTAAACAAAAAAGACCTCCTTTTACACCCACATACACTTTCAAAATAAAAATATTACCTTGAATGATAAAATTTATTAACAATAATTAAAAAAAAAGCCGTCAAAATCCAATTCATCCGATTTGGAATTGAATAAGTTCATTATATTTTCGTTTAACATATCCGAGTCACTAGATACTGAGTCTTCATCGTCAGAGTCATTTCCGACAATAATATTGCATTTTCGAAATGCGTTCTTTTTTGTAGTTTCCGAAACGTCATTCCATGCTTTCAAAACCCAGTTAGAGACATTTTCTTGTAATGCACGTTTTAATTTTCCTGTTTTCATATAATTCTTTTCCCCATCGGACATCCATTGTTCCCGTAACTTTCTAACTTTAGATTTAAATGATCTGTTAATTCCCACATCCAAAGGCTGCGATTTCTTAGTCAGTCCTCCAGCAATTTTTGCAGACGCGGAGTTCAGAGCATTTTTGACGTTTTCACAGAGGTGTGCTTTTAGGAGTCTATAATAAAAAAAGCCTTAGGATGGAAAAAAGAATTTTTTCATTTTCACCAGATGCTCTGTAGCCATGACATCATGACTTCTTCGTTCATCCAGCCTTTCTCATTCACACGAATTTCCACACCTTTTGGAAAATTTTCTCTTGGGAGCGTTTTTCTTTTAAAAATTATCATCGGCGGCAATTTCAAGCCATTTGCAGCACAGCATAAAACTACTGTAAAAGAAGTTCTTTCATTTCCTGTTGTATTAATAGGAATACTACTTATTCCCTGAACATCGATGGTCCTGGTAGGTGGTATATCAAATGATAATGGAACTTCGTCCATATTAAAAATCAAATCGGTTGTAAAATTATTTTCGACAATAATTTGTTGACAAAATGTCATGAAGTCATCTGATTTTTTTATCCCAGTCATCAGGTAATTTCTGGCCAACCTTTGAACAACTAAATAATTTCTTTTCGTAAACCGGTAGCACCACGTGGGCCCACCAGAGAAATTTCCAATGTTCATTTCTCGATCAATAAACTGAGCTTTTATTCTTATGTTTATTGTCGAGACTGCTTTCCCATTCTCTCTTTCATTCAAAATCCATTTTCTTTCTTTCTCTAATTCTAGCCAGTGTGGTTTTCCACAACGATTAGTTCTTTTGCAACGATCACATGTTTCAAAATTAGTCTGGTTTTTCCTCCACAAATGTATATTTGATTCGTCAACGTTGAATAATTTTGCAGCTTCCCGATTTCTGACTTCGGTGGCCTTCTCAATAGCCTTTAACTTGAAATCTGAAGTGTAACTTACATGCTTTCGCTTCAACATTATTAAAATATTTTAAGGACAAAATAGCTCTAGCAAAGACAAAATTTTTGGAAATGACGCTCGAGTTTAGTTACTGTAATTTCCTTCTGAGGAACTGAATTCGCTCTAGAACGTTATTGGACAAGACTAATTATAGCTGAAATACGCCAGCAGAGTCGTGAAAGCGGCATCTATTATTTATTTTATAAAACATAAACGGCATTTCTTTCAAAACTTTATTTTTAACTTTTCTGATGGAGAATGTTTTTTCTCAGATAATCCGCGATGGCGTATAATACGCACGACGAAATTTGAAACTTTTTTAACACATAATCAGCGGATTTTATAAGGGAAAATACGGTAATCATTATGCATGTAAAATTTTGTTTCATTTTGACGATTCCTTGGTGTGCTAATTTTTTTGTCCATGAGTGTATATTAACAACATGTTTTTGTAACCTTATCTCAGTTACTTAGATCCGCTTTTCATTAATACATCTAGGTTGCATTCTTCAATAATATTTATATATATTTTAATATTGTTTACATTATAGAGTTAGTTTGGAAATGAATCGGATTCTACTTAAAGTCTTAAAAAGGTCCAAGAGGAAATCTGAAATAACTGATAGTTTTGAAAGTTCGTTTAGTGAACCTGAGAGCAGTGATGAGGGATCTATATTGTTACCTGTGATATTGGCCTTTTTATCTCATGCTTTAAAGTTTATCTCAGAAGAACAAATTACTAATGTGTTTTTTCATTGCATAAGTAAAATAAAATTCTCCTTTAATGTTTAAAACACATTTTTTTAAAATTTTGTCTTTGCTGGAAAATCAACATTCAGTCATGTTGGCTTTTCTTAAAAAATTAATTTTTGTTTTTCAAGCTAAAAATTTACCCAAATTTTAAATACATGTATTGAACATACACTTAGTTTTATATAATTTTCTTAAATAAAAAATAGACATTTTTATGACCGTTTTCTTTAAAATTATGCAACTGTTAAAAGGGTTAAAAAATAGTTCAGCAGATTTTATAATCATGAGAACCATAGAAATGAAATTGGCGTATCAAAAGGCGAAAAAGATTCTACTTTTCTTTGAGCTACTGTTCAAGAAATTTCTTCTTAACTTTATGGAGGTTTTTAGGGGACAAGGGGGAAATCTTGATTATTTCTTGAAGATTTTTATTGTCAATATCATTCTAACACAAGATAATTGTAATTATGTATGGTATTTATACATTTGTATTATCATTTTCAAAAGTTTCATAAGTTATATTTCATTGTTGGAAAATTATATTTATAGGAATCTCTCACAGAATGCAATGCTCACAGAGTTCTGGATCTACAGATCACAGTGAAGCTTCTGATGGAGGGAAAAAGACTTCTGAAAAGAGGAAGGATAGGGAATCCAGCATTGTTTATCAAGATTCTCCCTTGAAAACCTTATTACAATCACTAAAATATCAACAAGAGGTTAAATCAAATTTGTGTTCACTTTTAAATAAAACTTAAACTTCAGAATAAGTTGTGTGCTTTAAATGTGATATTTTCACTTAAAAACAATTTTACCTATTTCTTAAACGATGCCCAAAATTTCTTTTTATTTCTCTAACTTATGTATATTTAGAGAAAGCTGTTATGTTCTTTGGCTGCAGTAGCCTAGGGGTCATGGTAATTAATTTATGTCAGCATTTTTTTCTGTCGAATTGTGGGTTCTAATACTGATGTTGCTATACATAGAGACTGCTTTCAAAGATGGCTTTTTAGTCAGCTGTTTTTAAGATCTTTTAATTATATTTTGTTTAGCACATAATGTCTTCATGGTTCTTGCCATAAAACAATCAACCAACCAACCAAATTGATGCCACTAAAGGCCTCCCTCTTATAACAGTTGGCTGTGACATTTTTAATTTAAGTTGCAAAGAATCATTGGGACACTTTGGAGAGTATGAACTCAAATATCTTCCTTGTCCCATGACCATGGTTCAAAAACAGAATTTGCAGTATTGTTGCTGGTAAAATGCCAAAATGATTTTTCTCAGGGATAGAGAAGACTAGTACTTAATACAACTTGAGCAATATGGAACATTATTTATTCTTAATGAGAAAAAAATGCATATTTTTTCAAGGATAAGTTTTGAATGTCACAAAAGCAAAGTTTATAAGGAATACTAGCCATTTTATGCACACAAGAAATTAGTAAATGACAATTTATTATCCTAGAGCAAGAAAAGAATCCTATGAATTTTTTGCTTTTAATGTTATTGAATGCTTGTTGGTTTATAGAATTTACCTCACTGTAAACGAGAAGTAAACACTTCTTGTTTGATGTGATTTAGTGTTGAACTTGTTAATGTTTCAAAAGGTTTTGTGGAATATGTTATAAACAAATAGCATTTTGAAATATAAGAAAAAGGTCTGTGTTAATATGGGCTATATATTTCATAAAAATTATGTATTGTTGAGCGAGGAGTTAGAAACCTGTTTTTATTTCAAAAGCATTAAAATATGTTTCAATATGTAGTTTAATCATAGATAAACATATATATTTATATAGAGTTCTTGATTGAAATCGAAAGAAAAGAAAACTAGGCTCTCTTAATCTGCAGATTTGTTTTTTCTCTCTATAATCTTTAATAATGGAACTTGAATACTATTTAATTTATTTGTTGCAACATGTTTTCATGTAAAAATAGTCTTATTCATTTTAAGTACATAAAGTTTATAGATGATAAAAAATTTTACTCATCTATAACTATAAACATTTTAAACAAGTAAAAGACTTTTTGGAATGCTTTTTGTTCAGTCTAGCATAAAGGCAAAAACAGCAAATCTTTATTCTTAAACTGTAAAGATAATTCATTAAGTGATCCAAGGAAAAAACTTTCCTTTTATTTTACATTTTTGACTAATTATGTTTTTTACCTTATAACATTTTGTTTAATAACTTATGAGAGAATTTACTATATTACTCTGTTTTGTAGATGGCCATGCGCATTAAAGAATATAAAAATAGGATGTTAAGAAATGCCCGTTATATGGAAGAAAACAAGGGTGCAGAGAAAAGTAAGTATTTTCTTTTGAAAAAAATGCAGCATGTGTGCATGAACATTTAATTCATATGTGGCAAATCAAATGACTAATATGAACATTGCAATTACATGTGTATCTCATAATTTATATATTATATATATTGTTTATGTGGATATTTCTATATTATATAAACAAATCCAGATAATAACTGTTTAAATGAAATAAATATATATTTGTTTCGTTTAAAAATGACAGCATTCTCCAATTATACAATTTTGAGAAATTACTCTTTTAAAATGTTAAATTGGAGTTAATTTATGAATTATTCCATGAACAATGCAAGTTGCGTATTATTTTTCTTAATAAATTCCTGTATTTAATTTTGTTTAATTGTTATTGAGCAAGATATTAAATTTGCAGTGTTAGTTAATTCTAAATAAGTATGAAATAAAATTAAATTGCTTGCACTTTCTTTTCCTTGTTTCAAGAAATAAGATAACCAAACTATCTATAGTTCTTGAGAGAAAACAATTTTAAAACTAAAGATTTTTGGAAATAAAAGTTGCTTTATTAAACAGAAATTAAAATTTACTTTAGACAAAGAAGTGGAAAGTTTGAAAAATGATTTTAGAAAATATTGTGAAGAAGCAGAAGATTCAGAATGTTTTAAGCTAAAAGAAGTAAAAAAGCAAGAGGAAGAAATTGAATGGTAATTATGAAATGATTTCTTTGGCATATTTTAAAGTTATTTACTGTTCATATATAATTATTAATACACTCACTTCCAAAAGTTAAGTACAGAGAGGAAAATGTTAATTTCTGTTACCCAGTTAGGATTAATGTTAATTCTATTTCGACTTGTTACTTTTGGATGTACTTCAGTACAGTTAAAGAATGACTTCTTGAAGTTGAATAATTTTGCTCTTCATTAAAAATAAATTTTAAAGAAATGACAGTATCCTTTATAGAAACTAAAAACTAATCTTTTTAAGCTGCATCAGACTAGACTGGACTGAACTAATGTAGAACACAACTATATTCTACTTATACATATGACCACCTGGTGGCAGAAATAAACATTTTTGCAAATGAGAAACAATTTTCACTCAGCTGGCTCATATGTTCCTCAAATAGCAAGCATGAGAATAAAAGTTATTTAGTTTAATAAATGGATAATTAAATTTAATAGGTGATCTTTAAAGAAAAAGTGTTAGAATTTATTTCTAACAAAATTAAATTCATTTCCAACAATTAAAGAAGCTGAAATTTTCTGTAAAGGTAAAAAGAAGTATGCAAATATGTTAGGTAACAGCCAATCATAGTTTAGCATTTAAAAATATGCAAACCAGGCAGTCATATAATGAAACGCGTCTCGTAACGAAAAGGAGTGAACAAATTTCGAGAATGGTGAATTTAATGACATTGTTATGGAAATCACTCACATTTGCACGCATACACACACATAACTGTTGTCGTCCTGAGGGAAACAGGATATTCCCGTAGTGATTAAGTAATTCACTTGGTAAAAACCTGCGCAACGCCGGGCTAAGCGAGGGGGGAGGAGAAATAAGGAAGTCAAAGTAATTTTGAAAAAGAATATTGGTCATGCGTATTTTGTAAAGGGAATGGAAAATTCATAAAAGCAGAGAAGGCCCGTTCAACGCCGGGCCATGCCAGCTAGTTTACAATGTTAAAATTTGAAGGCAAACGTATGTAACTATTTGCGTCTATCTTCTCACGAACCACACCATGCAGAAACTCGATGAAGGTACCAAAAGATCGGGAATGATACGAAGAAGTGATTTTGACCAATTATATTCCGTTATTGCTATTAGTTAAAAAGATATTAATTGAAAACCTTAAAACGTATAATTGTTTTTTCCCTGTGTGTTTATTCCGCTAATACCCTGCGATGCCATTGAAGAAACCGCAGTGTGTGAAGTTCCGACTTTTTCCATGCTTTTAAATTAACAATCTAGTTTTTTTCTATCGAACTCAAAAATAATTACAGAATCGGAAATATCATTTATTTCGCCTCAATACGGTATAATTTTTTTTTTTACAAAATAATATTTGTATTTTTTCGATTTGTTTTAAATAAGTCAAAATCGAAGATCTTTCATGAAAACGATTTCTAGTTTTCGTTTAAATTTTTTTCGCGTTATTTGACAGATAATCTATACTGATAAAGGTCATGCTTTTATTCATTTAAAAAATGAAATACTGAAAGCTTTTTTTTTACGATTTATCAAAAAATACTCAAAATTTTAACTAAGCATTTAATAACTTCGCATTTATTAAGATATTCGCACGAAACTCTTTTCCATGTGTAGACCACTCTTATGCGTAAACTATACGAAGATTGAAAAAATTGCTTAAAAATTACTGATATTAATTTTTTTTGTCTATTTCAATTTTTGCGAATATTTGTTTATGTAGAATTTTTATAACATTTTTTGCTTAAAAATTTCCATTGTTTGCAATCGATGGAAACTTCTAACTTAAAAATTAAGCCCTCTAAACATTAAACACTTAATAAAAACGTGATTTTACGCTAAGCCAAGACTTGGTGTCGAAAATCGGTTTCGCGCCTGAAGTGTCTTTTCTCTGTTCCCCTGTCCAAATCACCCTGCCCATGGCTTACTCTAGAACAGGGATGGCGAACCTTTTTGAGGCGTTGGTCAAATTTTGTTCATATTTTTTTAGTACTAGCTCATGGGTCACTACTGCCCATTTGCACTTGAGTTAAGTTGAAAATTATTCACTGAGTATTTTTAAAACTAAACATTTTTCAAATTCAATTGGCTTGGTAAAAATGGGCGTGGTTTGACAATTTAAAAATTTTTAGTGTTTGTTGCAAATGGCAATAAGTGTTTGAATGAACAAGGATTAACGAAAATTACATAGAATATATATTATGAAATATTATTTTTTAGTACATAAATATATATATATATGTATAACAAAGCTGATTATAAAATATTTAATGAAAAATGTTCAGATATTTTTTTAATATTAGGTTCATATTTCGTATTCATTAGCTTAACGCATTTCGCAGTTTTTTTCTCTGAAAATTTTGCAAAGTTCATTGAAGAAAACAATTTTTCAAACGAATATTTCGACCCAAACTTCTTTAAAAGAGCACATATTAACTAGTTTTTTCATTGATTTAAAATTATTTGGTAAATAATCCCATACGTTTAATATAATATTTTCATGTTTTACTGTGGGATCAATATTATGTGCACTGCTTTCACACAGAGTTCCCTTCTATTTCAGAAATTAAATCGTCAAATTTTTTTTTCCATACTACGCTGCTCCAAAATTCAACTAATTCCATTTCTAAATTATCGATATCTAGCCACAAAAATTCAGTTAACTCCATTCTTTCTAATTCTGCTTTGTATGGATATATAATGATATATGGATAAATGAAATGCATTTTCAAAACTTTTAAATTGATTGAATCTCTCCTCAAAAGGCTGTTTTATTTCCTGCATAGTCATTAAATATTTTTTAATTGCATTTTCTTAAATGTCAACTGAGTTTTCAAAAGTTGTTGTGTTTTAAATATGTTTTTGTAGTTGAGGAAAATATTTCATGAATTCATTTCCAAATCCTTGGCAAAAATGTCATAAATATTTCAATGTTTCCGAACATCGTGAAAACAATTGGTTCCTGCGCATGAAGTTTTTATTCAGTTCATTAAAATGCTGAGTGATGTCGCATAGAAACATTAAATCATTTAGCAACCAATGTATGTTTCATAATTCCTCGAAACTATTGTCTTTTTCAATTAAAAAGAGCCTTTGTTCTTAAAAGGTTACGAAGCAATTAAAGACTTCGCACAAACTAAGCCATCGCACGTTGTTGTATGTCAAAATCCTTGATTGTTGGCGTTCAATTTACTCTAAGAATTGTGCAAATTTCCGTTTATAGAGAGATCTTGTGTTTATAAAGTTGATTTTTTTTATTACGACTGACATTACACTGGAAAATGTTTTTATAAACCATGTTTCACACATAAAACTTGCTGATGTGTTATACAATAAAATTCAGTTGGAAAATGTTGAATATTTTGCTCAAGATACTGAATAAATCCCATGTTTTCCCTACCATACTAGGTGCACCGTCTGTTGTTACAGAAACTACTTTCTGAAGGTCAATATCCATTTCTTTAAATGCAATATTAAATTCTTTAAAAATATCAAGACTGGTACACTTCCCTTTCAACTTTTGGTGTGGTGTGGTAGTTAGGGGAGGGGGGTGTCAGCTCAGGTGTCGTCTGCGTCACTTGACCATGGTTCAAAACTATGCGGTCCGTCGCCAAAAGCCCTCGTGTTGCTAATTAGTGCGACGTTAATATTCTTTCACTCTCACTTCCCTTTCAACTTTATTAGTTTTATTAACTCTTTCATTATATTTCCATACATATACAGAGAAAAACTGCTAATTATGCATAACAATTTACATCATTACTCTCATCTAAAGCAATTGCATACATTTCTGCATAATTTAAGTCTTTAAAATATTTTTCTTATTCTATTACTTGATATTTAAATATATTGCGACTTATAGGTAACTCATTTATATGCTTAATAAACGTCTTTTTCTTTAAAATCAGCAAAAAATGTAGAACTCCTATCTAAAAATGATTTTTTTTAAAAAAAATTCTCCTTCTAAAAGAAGTTTCCCATGGCAAACATTGCAATGGCAATTTGGAAGTTAGCAGCTTTAATGTTATTTTTTGGAACCAAAAAACTTTTTTAAACAGTGCTTTAAAAAAAAATTCTCTCGCTTTTGTGAAAAATACTGTTGACATATCGAGATTAGGATGCAAAGTTTCAAAATGTCTTTTTACATTATATGTGCGTGAAGTCACTTTTTCATTACATATTACACATTTTACCATTTTATTCCTTTCAATCACATCATATTTATCAAACCATTCAGATTGATATATCCTGGAACTTTTATGGCTTGTTTTTAATTTTTTTAACCACTGACAAAGTATACTGCTGTATTTAAAAATAATTATATTTAAAATACAATAATTTGCAAAGAAATTTTGTGTATTAACATACCTATAATATACATACACATCAATACATATTGCTTTTAAATGCATTTGAAGTGGATGCCACTAAGTTCAACACTGGTACAGGCATGCTTTAAATTACGAGCCAAAAATTGCTAGTGTCGAGAATAACAGACATGCACATGGTGCCCATTGGCGCCTAACATTGTGAAACAGAAAGGGAATGATACAAGTACTATTTAAGTTTTTTTCTACAAACATAACTGAACATTGTTATCGTATACTAAATTAAATGCCCATAAAACGTCAACGAGTTATTAAAACTCATTAGTAGGTAAAAGCATTTAGCAGAGTATTTATGGCAGGGCAGGGTTTTTTCTGAAGTAAGAGATGGCTAAAAAGAAAAACACATATCATTCACAGTGCACAATAAGTGGTCAAAAAGGGGAACAAACGTCATTAAGAAATAAACTCTTTTTATTTCAGCTAAACGATAAAAATAATCAAATCAAATAGTAATTTTAAAAAAAGAAAAAGTTACTTACAAAAAAAGAAATTATGGTAGCTCTTTAATTGTTAAAAGAAAGACAAAATAAAATAATTATTTACCCATTCCCTTTCTGATACAATTCAAGTTTCATAAAGCAGCTCCAATGCTATTCCCGTCAAAAAAAAGAGAGAGTTATTCGAATTTTTCTAAAACACCTGTTCAGCTAACGTAAGAATGACGTCATTCCTCCCGATATTTGAATAAAAATACTTTGCATAACTGAAAACGTTTTTTTTTAACTCCGCTTCTCGGCGGCAAAATAAAATATCCTTTTAATGTTAAAATTATTTTAAAAAATGCTAAAGTAAATTAAGATAAATATGTATATTGGAGAAAGAAAATATATTATGGCCGAAGATAAGAATATTTAGGGTAAGTAGTGCTAACAAACATAACCTTAGAAAAGTTCTTTAAATATAGTTATTTGCTTTGATATATCGATATTTTTTCAATCAAGAAATTGTGAGTAAAATTATATGCTTTATTTGATATTTTGTAAACACTTTTGCTTTGTTTCAATTACTACATACTTTTATATACATTTGTTTTCTTTTAACTGTAATGATCAAACTGAAGGTAATAAACAGTATTTATTACCTTTGTGTCAATACAGTGCTTGAAAAAATACAAATAGAATATAAATAATACACACAAATTAGAAAATCTAAATAAACCCGCATAAAAAACAATTGATTGCTTAGCAATCGTGGGTCAGTTGAAAAGTTTGAGTGGGTCAGTGTCTATCCCACAAGTCATAGTTCGCCATCACTGTTCTAGTGGAACCTGTAGTGAGAATTTTTGTGCCATTTTAACGATTAATTCGCTGTGTGTCCATCCCACTACTTGACTTTTCCTTTTGTTTCAGTCTACTGATAAGTATTAATCCATTATTCTCACATTATTGAAGAAAAATTTGAAAAATATTAAAATGCTGAGTTGTAGTAGGAATGAAGTGCGTAGTTTGAATTGATCCAGTGAAGATCGAGAATCAGTGCTGTTATATATTCCTTAATTATGAGAATGGTTTTAGCTTCCCTCCCTTCTTTTTACCGTGTTGTTTTACTTAAACCATTGCATTAAAAAAAAAAATTTCGGATACAGTTGTATTTTCCTTTAAAGAAATGTGGCCTTGTGCTTTCATGATGTCTGACATGCTTTGTTGTATTCGATTTAATAACCAGTTCTCATCATATGCTGATCTATAACATTCTGTTTAAGTTTTGGTAGCTATGTAGCGGTAGTATCTATATATAAGCCAATAACAACCTCTGGACTGAAGTGATCACTTTGGTCTAGTGGTATGTTACGTGCTTACGGAATCAAAGGTACCGGGCTCTGTCCACCGGATGCGCGCCACTTGAACTACTACAGACTTAAGGTACTGATTTGCAAGTTGCAAAATATTATTACCACTTGATTTTAGTCTGATTGCATATTTTTCATTTCTTTATATTTTGAAAACTATGCAACATTTTTTTTTTACCAATATTTCATCAGAATGCAGACATTCGGTTTCCTTTGCTACATATTTTTTTCCCCTTTATTTAAGTTTTGTAATTTCTCAAAAGGTAACTATTAATTTCACTATTTTATTATAAAAGTGCTTATTAAGGTGTAGCTTAAAATTAAAAAAATTATAGGTATTGAAGTAGATTATCAATTTTTTTAATATGTATGAAAATTAAAGGGATATGAAATTTTTAATTTTGCTGATGAATTTATAGTATTTAAAAATATTTTGTACAGGATTTCTTTAATTAAAAATCTTTGTACACACAGACTCCCCAATTTCTACCCTTAAGACAAAAAAATTTAATTACCCTCTCTCTCATCTTTGCCACTTCTTACATTAAACTATTTATAATAATATTTTTTTTATTCTAATAATGAGATTTTAGGCATTTTATCAAGTATATAAAATTTCTCTCTCTTGTAATTTTTAAAATTTTTTACTATCTAATGATTTGTATTTTTAAAATTTTCGTACATGCACTTCCCTCAGGATGTTTTATTTATTTACTATATATTAATCAGATTGCTTACTTTGAGGTTTTTTAACATGGATTTTCTTAAAGAGAATCATATTTTTTGTGGTTTGGGCAGCACTTATTCAATAATTAAATTACTCATAAAATAATTGAATCAATTAATATAAGTAAATTATTAATTGCTGTTTAATCTTAGTATTTATAAAGGAAAACAGTTAATTATGATCCAGAAAATTAGTTAAAATAGCATTTTAGGCCAATGAAAAGGAGGTGGGATTGATAGATATTGCTGATTACATAAATTTCCAAAATTTCAAGCCTTGAGTTTTGTATAATGAAAATAAGATAACTATTCACTTGACGTGTTTAGAGTAGATTCAAAATGTGCAAAGATATTTAAATTTTTTGTTTTATAAGGTAATGTATATATAGCTCAACATTTTTTATTTATAAAAAAGGGATAATTTTCATCAGAAATGTTCTAATGTCACTGTATTTGAGATCTAAGATTTGTGTCGAGCTTTTTGCTGAAAAATTTTAATGCAGAATGTGTGAAATACACATACACTATGGTTGAGACTTTTGAATGTGTGCAATCCTTGCACACAAACTTATGAGTTTTTCATTGTATAATATTAAAAGATATTACTTAAATTTGGATAATTTTTACAAATCTAAAAATGCTTCTATATTCATATAATATTCTGACTTAGCTATACTTAATGTGGATATGATAACCAAGTGTTCATGGCCACAAACTTATAAATCTTGATATTTCTTTTGAGTCATGAGTTTTGAGTCTTGTTGCCATTAAAGACCTTTTTGTGTAGGAAGATCTATCTTGATAAATCTATTGAGGCTTGAAGTCCCCATGTTGGCATGGTGTGAGAGTCTGTAAAGTGTAATGCCAGTTAGGGTGTTATTTTAATCACATGACTATGGCTCAAAATTAAAAAGGTTTGTCTCCAGTAACTTTAGTATTGTATTGTAGTACAGCATTAAAAACAATTAGTTAATTAGTTGCTTAAGTGAGTAAATTCTAAAAAGTCTTCATGTTACAATGTCTTGAAGTAAAAATTATAATAGTTTATTTTGAAATCAATCTCTTCAGAGTTTGCATGCAGTATTTTTTTGTGTAAAAATTTGTGTTTGTGTG
Source organism: Trichonephila clavata (assembly GCA_019973975.1). Classification (NCBI taxonomy): domain Eukaryota; kingdom Metazoa; phylum Arthropoda; class Arachnida; order Araneae; family Nephilidae; genus Trichonephila; species Trichonephila clavata. Next base: position 302,743 of record BMAO01011207.1, on the reverse strand, counting down.
GGGTTTTTTTTCTTTAAATACCTATTATGTATTGTGTTTTGTTGTAATCAACATACAGAAAAATCTGTTTTACAAATTTCACCAAACAGTTGCTGTATTCTCTCAATTTTGGTACATTAGCACTGAACATTTCCCATTTAATTGTTAATATTTGATTGCCCTCTATAGGGAGCAATATTAGAAACCAAAGTTTTTGTTGAATTAAGATTGGTCTAATTAGTTATATCCAAAAAACTAAATTCATGTCGGTCATATGATAAAGGCAATTACATACTCTCCTATGAATTCAAAACAGACATGAAACTAATTGTACTTGTCCTGTTCGTAAAACATAGATAAAATTTCTTTGAAAGATTTTTTTTTTTAAAATCTTTTTTTATGCATGCATTTTTAAATAAAATGCATTTCATCTACCTATGTGCATTATTCCTGTTAACAAATTTGTGCTTTTTTAAGAAAAGTTTCTGAAAAGATTAAAAGATGGCAACAACAAATCTCTTGAACTAATTAGCTAGAAACACATTGTGCTTTTATCATGTGACTATAACATCACATGTTTTTGAGGTTGATTGGCTAAAAACCACTGGCCTAGCTAGTTCTGAATGGGCCCCTGTATCAAAACTCGTTTGGGGTCCCCTTTTTTAAAAAAAGAAAGACCTGTTATAGTGGTACTCAAGTAGAGGCCCTGTATCATTCATATGATGGTAGCTCCTGCTAGAAACACATGATTATTATGTGACTATGATGTCACATGAATTGAGCCCATTTCATTTGAATCTGATCATTAGCTACAAAGATATTGGCTAAGTTCTGTTTGAAGGCTTTGTATTTGATATTATTTTATGCAAATGATTAATTTCACAAAATATTTAACATTTTTTCCCTTACAATTTAACTTATTGTGAATACATACACTCACTTCCAAAAGTGAAGCACAAAGGTGTGAAAATGCAAAAAAATCAAGAAATACTGCTTTGATTGACACAAATTTGGCAGTTAATTAGCATACATATTTATACATTAAACAAAATTAATAATTATATACAGAAATGAAAACAATATTAAATTTTTGTAAGTTATCAGATGTCATACTGGAGACTTAAACAGAATTATGTATAAAGTAAAAATAAACAGCATAAATTGAAAAAAAAGGACATTAATAGGGTATCCCGGCAGAATTACGCAACCGCCATTCTTCTTGTAGAGCAGTTTCCAGCTCAATAAGAGTGGCTAGAGGTGGGAAACGTTAAGATACAGCACGATCGAGAGCTTCCCAAAGATTTTCAATGGGATTTATGTTGGGCGAATGTGCTGGCCACGCCATACACGCAATCCCTTCACTCTCCAGGTAGTCATCGACGATGTCAGCTCTATGGGGATGTGCGTTATCGTCCATTAAAACAAAAGTAGGGCCAAGTGCTGCAGCGTACAATCTCACAATGGGTTCTATTACTTCATCTCGATACCAGACAGCCGTCACAGAACCCCGTTTAAAGGTGTGCAGGTCGGTGCGGTATCCTAATGAAATCCCTGCCCACACCATAATGCTTCCGCCTCGGAATGCGTGATGTTTTGGGGCTGATTGCGTGTTCCTTGTTTAAGCCATATCCTTATACGCTTGTCATCTGGCTCAAGCAAATCTTGACTCATCAGTAAACATGACATTGCCCCAGTCACACACAGTCCAATTGCCATGTTCCTGGCACCGCTTTAATCGTGCCCCTCTTCATTTTACGGATAGAGGAACAGAAACTTGAGGTAACTGGACATACAGTCCATTAATATGTAATCTTCGGCATACAGTAGCTGCTGATATAGCCTTACCAATGGACGCTGTAACCATAGATGTCACACGTGTGGAGGTCGTTCTGCGATTCCGCTTGGCTACAATAGCAATATATTTATCTTCTGCAGGGTTTGTTACCCTTGGGCGACCACCTACGAGCCTTTGGACAACTGTCTGTGTGGTTTGGAATTGTTTCCATTAACATGAAATTACAGAAAGATGAACGCCAAAGAAAAGAGCAACATCTGTGATTGACTGTCCTGCTTCAATGCGCCCCACAGCACGCCAGCATTCAGAATCTTCCATTCGTTTTCTGGAAGTCATAGAAACACATGTCTTGAAAACAAATTGTACGAAAGTTTTAAACACCTTATATCAACACTTACAATCAACTTCTGTAACCCTTCATAAAGATGGCTTCTTATAAGACTGCCCTTTTTTCATATTTCTTGACATGAAAGCAGGATTGGCTGTTACCTAACATAGTTACATATTTCAATCTACCTTTGAGGCGAATTGCATCCTCTTCAATTCTAGTTGGCATCCGGAAATTAGCATTTTCCTCTCCGTGCTTAACTTTTTGAAGTGTATTGCTTTAAATTAAACATTTAAATGATGAAAGCTTAAAGATCAATCAGCTGAATTTCAGTGAAAAATAAAGATTATGAATTAAATTAGGAATAATTGCATGTAGAAATTTTTACATTTCAAGAGTAATAATGAAATATGTTCTGAAAGTAATAACTACGGGGAAAATTGTTTTAACACGAAACTGAGGAGACTAAAATATTTTTTAGTGTTAGAGGATATTGCAGGGGGGGGGGGAATATTTATACAACAAAATGAAGCTTATAAGAATACATTTATTTTAATAGGTGTGTATGTATGCATAAATTTAATAAAAATCAATAAAACAACATTCATATGAACTTAATGAAATTTAATATAAATTTTTTCAATTTTTTTAAGAAACAAAACATTATTGATTTTTTTGAAAGTAATCTGATATTTTTCTTTGCATTCTCTTTTTTAGCATCATGTTAATTGATGTTTCATCTTAAGCGATTTCGCATTTTAAACATATTTCACTGTATATGTATTCGTAATTATATTTCTTCTCATACTAAGCCTCGTTCCACATGAAGAAAGCGGCCGTGGTGGCCGAGTGGTCTAGGCATCAGATCATGGCTAGCGTGTCATGAGTTCAATCCTAGTACCACTAAAGATCCGCCATGTAGGGGAGCGATGCACTTTAAATCTGTCGAGAGCTCAAACGTCCTCCCGTTGGTGTGGTGTGGTAGTTAGGAGAGCAGGGTGCCAGCTCAGGTGTCGTCCACGTCACTTGACCATGGATCAAAATTACGCGGACCGTCGCCAAAAGCCCTCGTGTGTCTAATCAGTGCGACGTTAATATTCTCTCACTCACTCCACATGAAGAAAATCTAATTTTAGAGTTATTAGGACCTCCCATCCCAAAATCCAGTTGCATTCTCGCATGTCATTGACTTTTTATCACATAATTTTCTTTTTTTAGCTTTTTTATTTTATTATTGGTTTTCTCTTTTTAAAAATTGGCGTTTTTTTATTTGGAATTTATTTTTCTGAACCATTTGTGATATTTTTAAACCCTTTGTTTGCTGTAGCATGTTCAAGTTGACCTTTTCACCAGAAAACTCTCATTTTACACTTAATAAGTATACCTTTACAAGAGAGATGTTTTTCTTTTAAGATTTACCTTTGAAAAAAAAAGACTTAGCAGGGGGGCTCTAATATTGTTCATTATGCCACTCTTGAAAAGTCATCATACCCCACTACAAAGTCAAGTTCTGGGCCCCAAGCCAGATTTTACAAATGTTATGTAGGTGAAGTCAGTCAGGCATTGGGCACTCTAGAATCGTGCCCCAACCTCCTCCGGTGATAGTGAAGTCAAATTATATGGGATAGAGTTGTGAAATCTACATGAGGGTAAATTATAAATAAGAAAATTATTTGAATCAAAGTAATATTTATTTTGATTTAAAATACTGTTTAGAGAAATATTTTTATAATGTATTCTTATATTATTATTTAAATGATACGTCTAAAACATGTATATTATTTGAATGTGTAACCGCTTGAGAAGAAATTAATTTCTTTATTGAGAATTAAAGATACAAATTCACTGTGTTTATTACCAGATTAATATATTTTGCCCGACATTTTATAAAAGTTTCCAAAATAGTGTTTTTGCTATCTGAGAGGCTTTTTATAACTGCCAATAAATTGGTCAGCTTGTTTGCTAATCATTTTTTCAATTTTATTTTTGTTATAGTTCACGCCTGCTTTTATTAATAAGGAATGAACTATAATTTTAGCCATTTATCAATGAAAGTTTTCTTTTAATTGCATAGTTCCTTAATGTCTAAAACTGTCATTTGCAAAATTTTGTATAGAACAATTAAGTATTTAAATATTCTATGTTGAGTTTGATATTTGTGTTATGGAAACTACTTAAGTGAAGTACTTGAAAGTGTTTCAATATCTGAATTATATACAGATTTAATAATGATTTATGAATTACTAATAAAGTAAGTTCCCTGTAACCTTTATAAAAATCAAAAAGTATAAATATTTAGAAATGCATGTATACAATTATTAACAGTATAAGTTAGAGATATTTAATGATCATAATGTTATGTAATTTGTATTTTAGGTGATCAAACTATTCTATCATATTCTGAAATTGGGATTGTTAATAAAAAGGGAATTAAAAAATAATTTAATCTAAATTTTAGGATTTTAGAAACATATTAATAAAAATGGTTCAAATACTAAACAAATAATTCCAGTCTAGCAGTATCAATTAAAATCGACATTTTATTCAAGATTTATGACCTGTTTTTCACTTTTACGTAGTATAAATAATACAAATTTGCAATAAACATTTATGTATAAAACCTTAAATTTTAAAATATTATCAGAAAAAAATTGTCAAATAATCAAAAACAAAACTTAGTTTTTTAGACTATTTTACTGCTTTCCAGGATCTTCTGTAGGTTATGTAATGAAAAACTTATTTATGGTGCTCTGTAAAATTATCTATACTGGCCTTATATGTATCTACCTACACCATTGCAGAATTCTAGATGTGCTTTTGTGTATTATATGTCCATTAGATAGAAACTGAAAATATTTTGAGTCCCCCCTCCCTTAATATACACTTAAGAGCCAAAACATTATGACCACCCCTACATTTTGCAATGAACTCGCCTGGATGACGTGGAAGGCACGTGATCAGGTGGAAGTCGTATTTAACTGCTGCTGGGGAGTCTGAAGAATCATTCTTTACTTCTGTGTGTTATGGGAAAGACTGCGGATCTAAGCGACTTAGATAGAGGGCAGATTTTAATGGCTCGGAACAAGTATTTCCAAAACTGCACGACTAGTGGGTTGTTCTTGATCTACAGTTGTTAGTACGTATGCAAAGGGGATGAATGATGGTGAAACCAGCAGTAGACCACATGGTGTTGGATGTCCACATCATGCCAATGGTCATTCATTACGCCAATGGTTGTCAAGATACGCCATCTTTCAGCCGAACAGTTGCTCCCTCAATGTACAGTAGGTCATACAGAGGTCGGTGGTGGCGGTATTATGCTTTGGGGGACATTCTCTGGGATCCATGGTTGTGGTAAAGCAGACCATGAATGCTACATTGTATCTGAACATCATTGCGGACCAGTGGCACCCTTACAGGGCCTCTGTTTTTCCAGCTGAAAATGGAATGTTCCAACAGGTCAACGACCTGTGTCACCAGGATAAAATTGTGTTGGAGTGGTTCCAGGAACATATTGCTGAATTCCAGTTAATGTCCTGACCGCCTTACTCACCAGATCTCAATCCGATTGAACACATTTGGGGTGTCATGGGATGGCAGCTCAGAGTTCAAAGACCATTAATTCGCAGTTTCTCGGATTTGCGTCACCGTTGCTTAAACATCTGGTACAATCTGCCTTCGACCATCTACCAAGGACTTGTAGCATCCATGCCAAGGCGGGTTGAAGCTGTGCAGCGCGCCAAAGGTGGGCCAACTCGTTATTGACAGGTGGTCATAATGTTTTGGCTCTTGAGTGTATGTTGATGGGTGAGAGGATTACCATTGACATGTAAATGAAAAAAATAATCTATTTAATCAATAACTTAATCTCCCATTTAATTTAAATTGTTAAAATTTTGTTGATATTTTTTTTTATAGTTTTTGATAGTTTTGAGTTACAGGAACTGTTTAAAAGCTAGATAGATCTGAGTTGAAATATTCCTTTTGTTATATATTAATCTGAAAATAATTGTCCTCCATTTTTGATAATTTTCATAGATATACACTTGCTAGAAGAAGTCACCTATAAGAAGTCATATAGCAGAGGTAAAATTTAATAGAAATGTAATTTCTTTTCTAACAAAATTTCATGAATTCGTTTACTAGTATTTAAATATTGAGCATCCGTAAATTCATTAATTTTGAATTGGAACTGCTTAAGATAGCGGGAGTTTGGTAGCAATTCACACAAATAGTAGGCAGAAAAAATCTGCGTTCAATATTTGAATATTCTTGATTCATGGAATTTTTATCAACAGACATTATAGGTTAACAGAGTTTTTGCATTCAGTAATCAAGTAAAATGCTTAAAAAAATTCTGACAGAAAAATTTTATAGTTTTTGTGAGATATGAAGCAATTCAAGGACATCAAAAATAAAAAGAAGGAAATTGGTATCAGTGAGCATAAAATCACAGTGAAAATGTGGAAAAATGTAAAAAGTTGTCGGGATATAGCGAAATCCGTTTAGCAGTAGTATTCATCTCTCCATCGTTTTAATTTATAACTTTAAATCTACAAGAGTTTATACGTCCAAACCTGGTTTAGATCGCCCATCTATAACCTCACAATCAGAGAAAAATGAAGTATATGAATGGTGAAAAAGAATTTGTGTTTGACTGCAACTCAAATAGCAACAGACATCCGCAAGAAATTTTAAAAAAACATTTGGGTGGCCATTGCAAGAAAAATTCGGAAAAAGGCCGGATACCGTAGTTGAGAGTGGCTAGCAGAAAGCCTAATATCCTAATGACCAACTGGTTTAAGTGGATAGCTTTTGCAAAAAAATATATTCATATGCCTCTGGAGGACTGTGATATTCTCCGATGAGAGCAAATTTTGTATCTTTGGCATAAAGAGTCAGTATGGAGAAAACCATGCACAGAGCTTAAAAAAGAGCATTTAGTAGCAACGGTGAATGGTGGTGGAGTCATGGTGTGGGGCTGCAGGACGAGCAATGGTATTGGCAAGTTGGAGTATATTGAATCAATTATGAACAAATAAGATTACCTTGATGCCCTAAAAACAATTTAAAGGACAGTGCCACCAAACTCAGTTTAGGATCATCATTTCATTTCCAACACTACAACGATCCTAAGCACACCGCTAACAGTGTGAAGCCTTGGCTCTTGTATAATGTCCCAAATCAACTGCACATGCCTCCGCATTCATGTGATCCGAATCTGATCGAACACCTATGAGATTTGCTAGAGCCTAGATTTCATCAACACTATGTATCTAGCAAGGATATGCTGAAGAGTGTTCTTATAGACCAATGGGAGAAGATAAGTACGGAAGAAACCAAGATTTTTTAGTTCAATGCCAAAACGACTTCAGGGGGTTCTTAAAAGACGAGGTTAACCAATCAGCTTCTAAAAAGCTCATTATCCCCTTTTTAAATAATTTTTATCGTAACTACTAGAACAGTAAACACAGACACTTTTCTTACTTTATTTTTGTTATTATGGCTACAAACCTGTCTTTTTTTTAAAAGCTATCAAAGCAAACCAAATTTACTTTTGTTTTTATTCTGAATACTTAAACGAACTAAATAAAATGTAGTTTTTAAATTTTTTATAATTCCAGTTTTTAAATTTTTTTCCTTTGTTCATGCAATTAATAGTACATAAACGCAGACTTTTTCTAGCAAGTGTATATAAATGTTGACTCAATAGAATGAGAGAGAAAGATTTTTTTTTCAATTTGTGTGTTTTTTCATTGTTTTTACTGTTTATAAATATTCAATTTTTGTGAAGAATGTGCTTTCTTGTCTCAAATACCTTAATTATAATATTTTTCAGGAGGACAAACTCAGACTCAGAGAAACCTGTGAAGAAAAATTTAAATCTGAGCGTTGATAGTGATTCATCAACCAATCAACAAGAACTAAGCAATTATGTGGGGGATCAAAGATCAGAAGATCATGAAAAGAGCCCCTCATCAGATGAGTCTGAAACGAGAGTTTTTGAAGTATCTATGAAGGAAGATATACATCTGAGCAGTAATGGTGAGTCATCAAATATTCAGGAAGAACTAAACAGTTGTGTGAATCCTCCTGTTGTAAAAAGTAAGAGGAAGCGTCACTTAACTGATGAGTCTGAGAAGAAGAGTAATTTGGTAGATATCCCAAATTCAAAGATTCTAAAAATTGATGATGGTAATGATATGACTTCTTCGGAAAATGCTGAAAATGTACCTGGATCGTCTGCTGAATGTAGTACAAAATTACAAGAATCTGCTGACCATGTTGAAGAAAGCAATTTAGCTGACCAATTAAGGCAATATGTTAAACCTACTATGAAGATAGGATTCATAGGAGTAGGTGCGATGGGACAACGCATAGTAAAGATTTTATTACTTTCTGGACATCAAGTGACAGTCTATAACAGATCACCAGAAAAATGCAATGATTCTATAAAAGCAGGAGCTCTGAGAGGAGAAACTCCTGCAGATGTTGTTAAAGCTTCTGATATTATTTTTTCCTGTGTCTCAGATGCAAGTGCTGCTAAATCATTATTAGTTGGAAGGGAAGGTGTCTTAAAAGGCTTAGAGGATTCTAATGCTGGTGATATTTATAAAGGTTATGTTGAACTGACATCTGTTGATCCTGAATCTGCTCTAGTAATAGGTGAGTGTATTACTGGTAAAGGTGGCAAATATATTGAAGCCTCCATGATTGGGACAAGACAAGATGCTGAAAAGGGGACATTAAAAATTGTGGTTTCAGGAGATGAAACATTATATCAAAATTGTCTGTCATGTTTCCGTGCAATGTCAAAACGTGCTATTTTTACCAATTCTGATATAGGTTGTAGTTCTAAATATCGTATTATTCATAACATGGTTTGGGGCTCTTCATATAGTGCCTTAGCTGACGCTTTATCATTCACTAAGGTCCTCAACATAAGTCCATATGACTTATTAGATTCATTAAAGGTCAGTGGAATTGATTTTTCAAAAATGGGAAAGGCAATGTTGGATCGAATGAACTCAACTGTTACCAATAACACCACTGTAACCAATACTCTAAAATATCAACAGAAAGAAATGACTTTAGCCATTAACTTGAGTAACACATTAAACCAACCTGTGCATTTGGCAGCAAGGGCTAATGAAATGTACAAACTTGCCAAAAGGTTAGGAGCTGCTGAGGAGGATGTTTCAGCAGTGATTCTGGGAGCAAAATAGCTAGGGTGTTGAATTTTAATTATGTGTGATCTTAATTTTGAAAAACTTTTTTATACTTGTAATACTTATCAGGGATAAATCACCCAATTACAAAATTTAATTATTCCGAGATGAATAAACAGAAAATGATAATTAAGATATCATTGTAAAGGTACAACATGAAATTTTTTTCGTACATAATGTTAATTGACATTAAGTAAAATTTGTTTTCACAAGTGTTAAATGTGACTTCCTTCAGTCACCCATATAATATCATTGTAATATTGCAATTCTTGCCAAGCATGCTGCAATGTTTCAGTGTTAACTGTTTGTACAGCATTAGAAGTTGCTGAAGTTTCGGCAAAGTTGCAGGCAATGGTGGCACAAACACCAGGTCTTTCACATATCACCAAAGGAAAAAGTTGCAAAGGGCAGGTGGCCGAGGAGGGTAGCTGTGTAGGACCAAATCATCAACTGCACTGCGAAAAATCCAACGGTGTGGTAGTTCTCTGTTGAGACATTTACGAACTTCCAATTGCCAATGAGGCAATGCACCATCTTGTTGAAAAATGAAATTTGCTATTTCGTTTCAACAGGGGAAGGGGAGAGCCAAATTTCTAACATTGAGGTAGGTAATACCAGTCACTGATTTAATCAGTGAAAAAGAACGATCCATAAGCTTTGGGTGAAGAAATTGCACAAAAAACTTTCACTTTTGGGGAATCCCTTACATGTTCAATGCAGGTTCTCCAGGGTTCTCTGTTCCCCAGATTTGCTTGTTACAGTGGTTTACTTTCCACATAAATGAAAAGTGGCTTCATCGCTAAATACGAATTGGTTGAAAAAATTATCATTTTGCATAGCTTCATCCGTGTAAAGGCAGTAATTTAAAATGTTGCAACTCATCACTATAGTTCAATGCTTTCACGGTTTTCAATTTGTACTGCGTAAAATGCAATTTTTTTCTCAACACAGTCCATACAGTCTGAGGTAACAAGTTCACGACTAGCATGAACAATCGATTTCTTTGGACTGCATATACAAGTCTCTCACACTCTTTCATAATTCTCTGGTAAACAACCTGGTTGCCCTGGACTTATGCTTTTACACAGCAATCCACTTTCCTGGAACTGTTTATACCATCTTCTTATACTCTCAGCTATCTGTGCATTTCAATGCTATTTTCTCCAAAATTCACACTGAACCATGATTACTGGCAGACATTTTGCAAACGAGAGAATACAAAGCTGTCTCCCGCTGTAACGCCATTTTCACTACTGTTCACAATTTAAAAAACATCTTGATTACAACATTGCTGCCACCTATTGGCCAAAAACAATGTTAAAAACTCAAAATTTCATATTGTATCTTTACAATGATTTAATTATCATTTTCTGTTTAGTTATCTGGGAGCTATTAAACTTTGTAACCGGGTTATTTATTCCCGACAACCCTGTACTTTCAATGATAAGATTAAATTTCAAAAATTTGAATGAACCTGTAGTGATGTAGTCTATATAAGCCAGTAACAACCTCCGCACCATGGTGATCATTTTGGTGTAGTGGTTAAGTTACTCGGCTTCGGAGCCAAAGGTCCCGGGTTCTGTCCTATCCGGATAAAAAAAAACGTGCCACTTCATTTTGACGATTTTTTTTTGTGGATAGGGGAGAGAGGTAGGGGAGTGTGTAGTGATATAGTCTATATAAGCCAGTAACAACCTCCGCACCATGGTGATCATTTTGGTGTAGTGGTCAGACCCAAAGGTCCCGGGTTCTGTCCTATTAGGATAAAAACGCGCCACGTCATTTGGTGACCCTAGCTTAACTAAGAAAAGCAAAACCTCTACTGATCTGTCGTGGCGCCATCTACCCGCAAAAAAAAAGGAGCAACCAAAGAAAAAAAAAATTCGTCAGATAAATATGATGCAAGAGAGAGCAACCAAGGGGGAAAAAATTGTCAGATAAATATGGTGCAAGAGAGCAACCAAAGAAAAAAAATCCGTCAGATAAACATGACGCAAGAGAGCAACCTAAATATTAAAAATAAGAAAAATCGTCAGATAAACATGACGCAACACACAAAAAGTTGGCCGCTCTCATTAACAACTATATCGTTCGTTCGCCTAACCAACTCTCTGGTAGGGGATAGTGTGTAGTGATATAGTCTATATAAGCCAGTAACAACTTCCGCACCATGGTGATCATTTTGGTGTAGTGATTAAGTTACCAAAGTGATTAAGTTATCCGGTTTCGGACCCAAAGGTCCCGGGTTCTGTCCTATCCGGATTTAAAAAAAAGCGCGCCACTTCAAACCTATAATTAAATACTTAATTTTGTATTTATTTTCATATATTTCATATTCTAATTGTCTTATAAGCATTTATAGATTTCAGTACTATGTATGTAATTTTAATTTTCTTCATTGTTTTGGACTAGGTGGAACTCTTTTGAAAATTACATTTTTCATTTCTACTCATCTTTAATTAAATTTAGATATTGTTGTAAATTAATTTGTATATTACATGTAATAAAAATATGTTAAAATTTCTGAAATATTTTGGAAGAACAGATAAAATATAAAATGTTTCTTTTCTTCATGAACTTTGAAGAAATATGTTTAACTGAAGCTTGTGCAAAAATTTTAGACTGTTTGAATTATATTTTGTCAAAGTCATTATTATACATTTTTCTGTTTAAAAATTGGGGTTGTGAAGGAATAGAATTCGGAAATGGACTTATCCACTTGCAAACATCATCTATTTTGTATCTCATAATTAATTTTGAAATTAATAAAACTAATCCTTAACCACAAGTTCATTAATTTCACTTCAATAAAATATACTGTCATCCATTCCAACTCTACCAAAATTTTAAGTATCAAGAAACAAAAAGTTCAACTGAATTATTTTGTAATGAATAAAATTATTTGGAACATTCTAAATTACATGTTTTCAAAACTTCATCCAATTAATATATGATATGATTTAATCTTAATGAGCATAAGTGCTGTAATGTGGATTTTATAACTCTTGATTCCATCACACAGTTATTAATGTAATCAATATTAATTGTAATTATATAAAAATTTGGAGAAATTTATGCATCTGTATAAACATTTGCTAATAAATTCAAGGTTTGAAAACATTTGACATTTTTTACTTTGTGATATCATTTTGAAACACATAAAAATGATGCACATATTATTTTCTATTTATGCATTGCGACTGCAAAGTTGCATTTTCAGTGGTATTTTAATTAGATTTTTTTTATTACATGGTATTTTCTCATCTTAATTTTCCTCCTTTAATATAAAACATTTAATTATGTTTTACACATGATGCTTTGTCTTAAAGAAAAATATATGTTCTGGATTGTTTTATTTTCATTTTTTAATAATCTAACTTTTTTTTTACGAAATTATGAGATGATTATTATATATTTTAAATTGAAGAAGTAATGAAAGAAATTCAGTACTTCAAAAATGAATAATTTATGCTAAAATTCTATCTTTTTAAGTGACAATTTTTTTTTAATGAAAATATGTGGCATATCATTTATGTAAATATATGGCATTCAGATTTCATCTTTTTTTAAACAATATATTCCATTGTCTATTATGTTATTAGGTATTACTACGATTCAATTGACAAAAATCGGTCAAGAAAATCAAATTTAATATTTATAGTTTAAATTATTTTTTCTTTACTTTTCTGTAACCTGACAAAATTTGACGGCTGTAAACTTAAAAAACAGAGTTATTATAGCTTTTGCGCTTGTTTTTATTTACATCCCTATTCCAAATTAAAACTTTAAACTTCCTTTTTTCGGAAAGATAGAATAACTAGTTTGTCTTCCGTTTTAAAAATGCCTAGGCTTTTTTTCCTAATACTTTGAATTTCTTTTTTAACTATTGCTAATAATACATGTAACAAAAGTTGGTATGCATTTTTGAATCAAAGCAATACTTATTTTTTTTAAAAATAATTGAACTCAGAATTTGTATATTTCTTAAGGAATTTTCAATAAGCATTCATAAAAAGAAGTATTGTAGGAATACCAACCATGTTATCGCAAAACCCATACCAACTTTTGTTATGCATAGTGTGTGAGGTACTTGTAAATCAAATTTCATGCGTGTTTGTAAACTTTTGTAGGTGGAGTAGCATTTTAATCACTTCAAAAATTTAAAGTTTTTTCCATAAAAAATTAAATGCTTTGCTTTTTATGGAATTTTGAAAATCCTTGAATTAAAAATTTTTGCTTAAATCATACCATGACTCCTTAAATGTGTTACTTTTCATTTTTGTCATGATATTTCTTCAATATTTCTGCCTTCATCTTACTCAAACTTGTTATATGTAGCTAAGTATTGCATAAGGTATTTAAAAGTATTAGGATTTTGTGAAACACTTTTGCAATTATGAAGTTACTTTCTTTTGGGATTTGATGGTCATTTAAGTGTTTATTAATATATTGTGTTTTGAATGTTGTGTAAATCCGTAATGGTTGATGCATTAAAAATCTTTAAAAACTTCTTCAGTTTGAATGAATGTTTACTTCAGTATATATTGCCACACATTTCATATAATCTTTAAATAAAACAAATTGATTTTTCTTTCAAATTAATGTGTTTCAAATGTCATTATTTTATAAGTGAGGTAATTAAAGTAACTCATTTCCTTTTAATACATTATTTTGATTCTCTCAATATTTATATAAGAAATTAATTAATCTAATCTTTTTTAAGGAATTATAAATTACTGAACTAAATTAATGGGGCATAGTATTTTTTATCTTCAACTCAAGAAACTTTAAATATGTATATACAGTCGACTCTCGCTAATTCGAAGCTCCTAGAAATACTCTTGCTATTTCAAACTAAACATTACTTTTGGGTACAGTCAATATTTCGAAGTAAAATTTGTGAATGGTTAGACTACAACACACGCAATAATTCGAAGTTATTTTATACAACTCGACAATTCGAACACTTATTATCTAGAGTCCTCTAGCAAACTGTTTGGAGCTTTCAAGTTTTGTGTTGGGGTGTATTGTCTGTGCGTGTCTCCCCTGTAACATAGCCCTTCAAAGTACCATCTGTCTGCTACTCCTTTGTGTTTCCCGGTTCCTCAGGCGAAAAGACACTTTTATTGCTTTCCTTCTTCCAAGTGGACAGTTCTGGTCGCACTTGTCAGCAGTCCATATCATTCGTTCAAAACGTGGTCTTGCCACACATGTGTTCAGAAAGGATGGTCCGCTATTGTGAAGAAGATATACGTAGTATTGTGTTTTTTGCGTCAACTGAGATGACGATTTTTGGCTCATCCGTGTAACTTACAGCATGTGGCACGAAATAGGGCATGGGCCGGTCTGGACCCTACCTTGAAGAACCAATGGTGTTGTTGACAGTGTCTGAGATAATCTGATGCTAAACGATTTTATTGCCAATGAAGAATGGAAGAGATTTGGTGGGTTGAAACTGTCCTGTTCGAGAACTACTATATAAATGTATTCTTCTAATACAGGGCTTTTAATTTCTGTATAATATGTACTCTTTAAAAATAATTTAGAATAATTTTATATACAATTGTTGATTTATATATATACTACATTCTTTAAAATTTAAATGTGTTAGAAAAGAAATTTCACTTTGTGTATTTTGGGAGCTTTTTCTTTCTTGATAATATTCTAAGTTTTTCATTGGTTCCTACAAGTTCGAATTATCGAGATTCGCCTTTATATATAGTTGGAAAATCAGGGCTTATATTTCTTTTTTTCTTTGTTAAGTTATGTAGAAATTAGTATTGCATAGTCTTCAGGGAAAAGAGCATATATTGTAACAATCATATTGTAAAGGTCAAGATAGTCAAATGAAGCTTTCGATAAATAGAAATGCTCTTTCGAAAGAACTGTTTATAATCATTGCATTAATGATCTTTAAACATTTTATAGAATTGCATTTAATGTTTTATAATCTTTCAAAAACTATCTGAGAATTTTCTCATAATTATTGAATAAAATTTCTCATAATTATTGAGTTATAATCTCTATTCAGAGATTATAACTTTTTTCATATGTAAGAGTAGTTTTTAAGCTGTGCTTTGGAAGTTAAAGGAGAAAAACCTTTCAACCACACATATGTTTCCCCCACTCATACATGTCAGTATATGTTAAAAAATATAAAGAAACTTATGTGGGAACAATTAAAACTTTAATGGTGGGAAGACTTTTTATGGGGGCGTAAGTTGAGGATATATTTACTCTCTGTTCTATCTTTTTGTAATAAAAAAAAATTATGATTCTATCTCAATTGATTATTAAAATGCTTAGAATCTAATTTTTTTTTTACTGTTAATAAATAAAATGTAAATTTCAATCACCTCATTTTATGTTTTTACTTTATTGTGTGTGTTCAGTGTTAATTGAATGCCGCGATGACAGAATGATCACTAATAGCGATGTTTCAAGCTGTGCATTCTACCTGGGGCGAAAAAATGAGGAAATATGTTTTTAAAAAAATCTCTCCCGCACCGAAATTGACAGAGAAAAAAAAACCAAGTAGGGAGGGGAGTGACATTTAAACATTTCTGAAGCTTGTTATACGTCCCGCATACATGAGACTGGCACCTTGTTTGACTACTCGATCCCTTTTTCCCGAAGCTTTGGATGAGCAATCCACCAATTTTATTGCAGTGGCGACAAAAAAAATTGTGAATCTCTTAAAGTTTGATTCCGGAAGCTTTTTAAATACAGGCTATCGATTTCTTTTACACAAATATGGAATATATTGAGAAATGGTCACAATTATTTCAAAAATAATGGATAATAGAATATGTTATAGCATACTTACAAGTAAGGAACATAGATATATTGGCAACACTGAGACTCTTCAACAGAATTTGTTCTGCTAAAAGATTATATATACACTAATGGTCCAAAAAAATTAGCGCACCAAGAGATAACTGCGTTATCGTAACGAAACTTGGCATGAAGATACATGTCAGGGAGATATGGAAATAATTAGAAATGCCATACGGAGGCACCTGACTGAGACATTTGGGATCGCGGTGCCCATTACGTGTGCTGCCCTTGACGCCCACCCATCGACGCCACCGTTTGGAGTGCTGCCGCTGACAAATAAACTGAACTGAAACGGAATGTAACCAGGTCGTCTTTCGCGACGAATCCAGATACAGTCTCGGCAGTGATGACAATCGTGTTCGTGTGTGGAGACCCTGGGGTGAACGTCTCAATCCTGCCTTTGCTTTACAGCGACACACCGCTCCCACAGCTGGTGTGATGGTATGGGGTGCCATTGCCTACAATACATGGTCACCCCTGGTATTGATCCGTGGCACCATGACAGCCCAGCGGTATGTCCATGACATCCTGCAACCACATGTGTTGCCATTTTTCAAAAAAATAATGCTCGGCCTCACACGGCAAGGGTATCACAAGACTGTCTCTGTACTGTTACTACCTTTCCTTGGCCAGCCGGATCCCCAGATTTGTCTCCGATCGAGCATATCTGGGATCATTTGGGACGGCGAGTTGGGCATCCCACGAGTTTGAACGAACTAGAGGGCAAGATTACAGCAAATTTATAACGAAATGTCTCAAGACATCATACAAAACTTGTATGCTTCAATGCCCGATCGTATCGCATCGTGCATTCGCGTTAGAGGGGGTCAACTGGGTATTAAATTCTCCGTTTCTTTTGCCTTTTTCTCTGAGATAAATTATCCTTTTTCTTTGATTTTCTAATAATTTACTTATATTAAAGTAGTCATTACGTATGTAAAATTTCGTTTCATTTTGACGACTCCTTCTTGGTGCGCTAATTTTTTTGTCTGAGTGTATATAAAAAATTGTCAACAAAAATTGAGAAGCAACTAAGACTGCCGATTTATTCATTGGGCGCTTGGGGCGGGCACCCAGGGGGCCGGGATAATCTGGACTTTACCAGATATTCTGGTAATAAATTTCGATCCGCAAGTGCCAAGGGGACCTGTGCCCACGGCCCGGAATGAGCTTAAATTGGCACTGAACCAAGAAATTGAATATGGAAGAGAAATGGCTGAAAGTTTTTTCAGATGCAAAATATATTGATCAGGAGTCATTTCTAATAAAGCTATGCGAATGCGTATTCGCCATTTCAACCCTCAACGCAAATGGGGAAAGAATATTTTCTTTAATGGTATATAATTTCTTTAGTGGTCCGACGCAAGAAAACAAGTTTCCATTGGAGACAACGAAAGCAATTTTGATTTTTTTAATTAAAATTTTAAAATGACTTACACCCAGTTATTTAGTTAAAATTTTAAAGTTGCTATCAATTTTTATAGTCTATTCCTTAGTTTGAATTCTCTATGGTAAGCTTGACTCATTTTGAGCGTTAAATATTAAATGCAGATACAAACGATTGCGGAATACTTTTTATGAAACATCATTCCAATGATGCATGATCTGTTCGAAGTAGAATCCGTCGACCGTAGAGGTAATGAAGGAAGTGTTCCACGGCTTTTACAATAGCAAGCAGTTCCTTCCTGACCACACAATAATTTCTTTCTGGTCTGAACAGATACTTGCTGAAATAGGCGATGTCACACTCTTGACCATCCATTTCTTGGGACAACACAGCTCCGATGCTCTCATGACTTGCATCTGTATCCAGAATAAATTGTTTCCCAGTTTCAGGATATGCCAGGATTGGAGCTGATGTTAGTTCGTCCTTGAGCTTGTTAAAGGCGTTGTTGCATTCGTCTGTCCAGATGAATTTCTGGTTTGCTTCGGTCAGCTTATGGAGTGATCTGGCGATAGTTGAGAAATCTTTCACAAATTTCTGGTAATACGTGCACAAGCCCAAGAAATTCCGGAGCTGGTGAACATCTGTCGGGTTTTTCCAGTTTTTCACAGCCCAGATCTTATCCGGGTCTGTTCGTACACCTTCCAGCGAAATAATTTGCCCGAGATAGGTGACTTCACGCCGGAACAGGTGGCACTTGGATGGACTTAACTCTAGGTTAGCTTCCTTCAGCTTTTGTAGCACACGCCTGATATTGTTAAGATGTTCTTCGAAGGAACGCCCCACGATTATGATGTCATCAAGATAAACCAGGCAGGCCTCGTATGAAAGTCCTCCGATGACTGTTTCCATAAGGCACTCGAATGTTGCAGGTGTATTACACAAGCCGAAAGGCATAATCTTAAATTGCCAGAGCCCTTTTTCCGTGGTGAAGGCAATCTTTTCTTTATCTTCAGGGTGGGGATTTCCACCTGCCAATACCCGCTCTTGAGATATAGGGTAGAAAACCAGGTATTGCCGGTGAGTGTATCAAGCGTGTCATCTATTCTTGGCAGAGGGTAGCTGTCCTTCTTGGTCACGGCATTCAGCCGACGATAATCCACACAAAATCTGGTAGAGCCATTTTCTTCTTGACCAAGACGATCGGAGATGCCCAGGGACTTGACGACGGCTCAATGACATCGTTATCTTTCATGTCCTTAATGAGTGTTTGGACTTCTTCCTGTTTAGCAAACGGTAGTCGTCGAGGGTGCTGCTTAATAGGAGGATGCTCTCCCGTATCAATTCGGTGTTGAGTTAATCTAGTTCTTCTAAAGTCTTCAGATGTTCTTGAAAATAGGCTTTGGAATTCTGTAATAAGCTCTCCTGCAGCTTAATGCATGCATGTGTTTAACGTCTAAGTCCGTGTTTCGTAGTAAATCCTTGACTAGACCTTCTGAACAAAGGTCTTGGCTATGGCAATTTTGGTCTACACAAATGACAGGAGCACAAGCTGCTATTACCTCTCCTTCCTTAATAATCCTCGTCTTATTACTGATGTTAGCCACTCTCACTGGGATGAGTGACTTCGAGAGGTCTACTACCGACGAAGCTATCAGTACTTCTGCTTTTGAAATGCCTGGATCAGGGTAATCAATTAGGCCGATTTGGAAATTTCTATTTTCTGCTACTAAACCTGGTATTATGCATTCAGTTCTTGGTAATAATGAGATGTTGGATTTTCCAATAACTTTTCTGGTTGGATTCAAATTGAGTTTGTAAGCCAAAAAGAGTGATGTCTTCGAATTTTGAATGCATATTGCTATTTTCTAAGTTCAGTTTAAAGTTATTCTTCTTCAGAAAATCCAGTCCCAGGATACAGGGATCTGTCATATCTGCTACATATGCTGTATGGCGGTAGTCGATATTTCCAAACCTTAGAGTGATGTTAGCTTTCCCATGTACACAAATCTTGTCACCAGTCACTGTTTGCAAGGAAACACAGAGGGCGGCGTCCAGATAATTTTAACTTTTGAGTTTCGTGCCAAATCTTCCCTGATTATTGACACATTGGCTCCAGCATCGACAACCATACGGCACAAGATATTATTAATTTCTCCAATCACATAAAGTCCATTATCACCGCCATTCACTGCAGTAATTTGGAGAATCTTGTGATGGGGCTTTTCATTATCTGGCGACCTCCTCCCCGCGAGATGGCCATATCCTAGTCTTCCTGTTTCGAAGAAGAGAAGGGGCTCTCTTCTTTTCGTTCTCGGGGACCATTGTTTCTCAGATGTCCCGTTCTTCCGCATCCCCAGCACTTGAAGTTACTTATCTCTTGTTTCTGACGTTGAGCCATTAAAGTTTACATTTCTCTCAGTTTCTCAATGTCGTTTAACCATGGAGATTCAGAGGGCGTATCTGCAGTAACTCTAGCTCCTCGAATGGAATGGCGGTGTCTGCGACTGGCTTGAGTGGCGGCTTCCAATTTCAGGGCATATAATAGAGCAGATTTTAGATCATGTACATCTTCCTTTCTTATAGACTTCTGAATTTCTCCATCCTTCAGTACATCCACGAAATACTACAGAGAAATTATTTCTCGCGCATTTGCTGGGTGGTTGGAGAAAGCCAAGTTGGCGAGCCTTTCTATTTCCTGCAAATTTTCTCCGGTTTTCTGCAGTCTTGTTTTCAACTGCAAACGTGCGTGCTCTCTTTGTAGTATTTCTGGCCGAACCGAAGATCGATAGCATTATAAAGAGAGTACAAATTCAGCCGCTCTGTGTCGGGAAGAGTCTGCAGTATTTCAGATGCTTCTCCTCTAAGGGATGTTACTAGATGACACGCTTTGACCGCTTCAGTCCATCCATTGGACTCAGAAATAGAAAAATTGAGTCTTATACACCTCCCAATTGGTTTTTCCGTCATAGGTCAACAGTTTTACTGACACTGTTGAGGCAGGCACAGGTACTGGATTAAGCGGGCACAAATTTGTTTTCATTCGTCGTATTCCCTTAAGCCAGAAGCTTATTTTCAAGATCTTCCACCCTTTGTGATATAAGCCTAAAATTTCCGAAAACTTCTTTGATCGTTTCTATTTTCTTCTCCACTTTCTTTACCATTTTCTCCTCAACTACTGCGATCTCTTTCATTTTTCCAGCTATTCTGTCTTGAACACTGTTGATTTTCTGTTCTAGAGAATTCTTCAGATCTTCTTGACACTTCTGTACTTTTTCCAGACCTTTCTGCATTTCTTGCTTTGTCTCTTCTTGGCTTCTCTGCATTTCTTGCTGGCCTTTTCTAGTCTCTTCTTGACTTCTCTGCATGTTATCCATTCCTTTCTTAGTCTATTCTTGGCCACTTTTCAAGGCATTGATGCCTTCTAACAGAGCCTTCAGTTGCTCATCCATAGCTCTTGTGATTGGCATGAAATCCCACTTCTGACACTAAATTGTTACGTAGATCGGGGTTCGAGGATTTTATACAAAATCAATCGTAAACAACAGGACAGTTCTTTAAGAGCGATGAGTATCAATTGTGATTATTAATTGTTCAGTCCTTGAAATACAGGATTCAACAGCCAAGTTCGTAGAATAAATATCAGAAGGATTTCACACCTTCAGCAGAACTCAGACACAATTATCAGTGTTTAACATACACTTACGTGAAAGATTATCCACAAGCACCGTTCGTAATGTTGAACAGCCGAGCAAATCACTAGTCTTCACGGTCAAGACAAGTTCACTAATCGCTAGTCAAAACCAGACTGACTGTTATTTCGAGTAGTATCGCTCTATTTATAGCCGAGGTCGAAATTTCCAGAAAGATGCCCTTGCGTCATAGATCGTGAAATTAGAGGATTTCTCCACTAATTTCTAGAAGAATCTTGAGAGTCCCGAACTCGCCCAAAATGGTCACCAAGTTGGTCGCCAAAAATGATGCCAACTTTGCTTTACCTCCAATATATATTTCGCCAAGTTCCCATTGAATAGTCATTGTAACGTAAGGGACGGCGTTGCTTGTGAATATTACAATTTTATCATGAAATAAATATATATATATAGCATAGAGTAATATATATTTCAAGGACTGAACAATTAATAATCACAATTGATACATTGTTAGCATTACACATCCAAATACAATTATTTACACTATTTTATACAAAATTCTTAACAATATTAAGATGACAAAGATTTTGAAGTTCAAAATGTCATATATATAGATTTTTCCACAAATAAATTATTTTATTACAGTTACTGTGGTAGAGATGGTATGTTGGTCAAGAAATATTTATACCAAAATAAACAATTTTTATTTTATTTTTTAATAACGATATATTTTTAATATATATTTATAAAGAACAAATTAAAATGCAATATTTATTTTTTAAAATAGTAATAAATCTGCAACGCTTTTAAATTATTTTGAAGTAGGCTCATATTTCTCAAAAGCATGAAAGTTTTTCAGAACATTTTTTTCTGTTAAGTCAGGTCAGTTTTGTTACAAAAGCTGTTGAACTGTTCATGGTGCTCAATACTCGCTAAGTTCCAGGATTAGTGCCAGGAAGAAAAAAAGGGGAACTCTGACAATTTTAAACATTTGAACAACTATAACCTCAGGTTCTTATTAAAATATGCAGTTATATTTCCATCCACCTCTGAAATCGGCACATCTTATTGGACTAAGTGAAGGTATTTTTGGACAGTGCATCATTGATAATTAAAAAATATATGTTTTAACTTGGGACTAAAAAACGTGTAGTGAAAAATCAAAGCAAGCACTGAAAATTCGGGGCAGTGCCGAGAAATTCGGAATAATGTATAATCAAGTTCAAAGGAATTAAACATGAAAAGGAAAAATGTATTAATCTTTCTTCTTAACAACCCCGAGAATAAACATTGAAGTAAAATTTTCAGGAAAAATAAATCTCATTTCTTAAAACAAATATTTAATTTGTATATCTCAATACATCAAATTAAAAAAATTTTTGTAGAAATTATAATTTAAAAAAAGAAAACAGCCACTGCCGTGTAATATTATACAAAGAACAGAAATTTTATTTTAAAAAAAAAAAAGAATTCTCTGTATGAAAAAAGAATTTTTTTTTTCAAAACCTAAGACAAAACCTCATTTTCACTGAAAAATGTGTTAAGAGCAAAGTATATATCAAGGTATTTTGAAAGTTTAGCATTATTTTCCTGCCATTAATCATTATTTTTGAAACACTTAAAACTTATTTTAAAATTATCACTACTCAATATTGGTTTTTAAAAAACACTGTTTCATGAATTTTACTCTTAAAATTTTGGAAAAAAGTACATCACAATACTACTGAACATTGAAATGATTATACTACTATACTTTTTAACAATTTTTTAAATATATATACTGTTTTTAGCTTTATACTACAGAACTGTAAGTTAAGTATAGCTGAAATATGAATCTTATTATGAGCAATGGTTATAATGGATTTTGAGAAAAGTAAGAACTGAACTGAAAAATAAATTAACACCTTTATGCATTAGCTAAATCACAGCATAAACATACTTTTGGACCATTTTTTAAATGAAAAATTATATGGAATTCAAGTAAATTTTTGTTTAGTATAAGCTGAAAACAATTTTAATTCTAAACAGTATTTAAAAGGCAATGCATGTAATTCTTACCATTTTATAACAGTCAATATATAAATAAATATAAAACACAATTTCTTCTTTTATATTAATATAACTAGCTCACCGGCCGCGCGTTGATGTGGCTTTTTTTTAATACGTTAATTCAATATTATATCCTAAGCTATTCAATGCAGTCAAATTAATCTTCGTTTATAATTTTGGAGCGTTGAAATAAAGTATCAAACAACAAATTATTTTCATTTTGCATTTCATTCATCTCCTATTTGAGTGTAGTATATTGTAAGAATTACTAACGAAGTCGTTAAGTAACAACATATGAAGAGCACGGACGTGCTAAAACGATGCTTCCTAGTCGATGGTTAGTGGGCCTCTGCCGAAACCAAATCGAGTCAGCGTTTTAATAAGCACGCTAGATGGCGTTGCTGTGGAATGCTGTTTTGACTAACATTGCCGTCTTCTGCAAAGGCATGATCTAACCTTTTACAAAAAGAAAAAGTTCTGTGGGATATCCTACATATATGTATATATATTGTTATGCTGCCTTTTTGTTCGCTGGAATTATTCAAGTTTTATAAGTGCGTATATTTATGTGAACAATTTATCTTTTTTAATTAAAATTTTTGCTTTGGACAGAGGGGCGGCATTTTCCTTTTTTGGTCCGGAGTGGCAAAACTGCTGGAGTCGGCCCTGACCAAGGCTATTTTGAAGACATCAGGCTGTGACAGCCATTATATGACGTCACGAAAGGAGGGAAGACTTTTCTAAGCGCACTCGCTTTGTGAGGAATATAAAGCTCAGGACATTTATTTCTTTTCAGGTCATAGACTAATATTTCCACATTTTATTGATTTTTTTAGTTCTCACTTGGAATATTTTCCGATGAAAGTTATGTATTAAAACGCTAGAATGATGTCTAATATTTTCCCGGAAAAGGGACAAATATCACTCGTGAAAGGCTCATAACAGTAGAAGAAAAATCTAAGGAAAAAAAACTGACTCAATGTAAAATAATTTCTACCAGATAAAATAAAAAAAACTTTACTTGCAAAGAAAATAATTTCAATCAAATAAAACATAAAAAGAAACATTTACTTATAAAGAAAATATGAAAAGTAAAAAACCATTAGAGGCATATTATGAAAAAATGCATGCAAAAATATATACAAATATAGAAATGACAAACAGTTTTAGACACCACAGTAAGTATAAAGCAAAAATAGAGATTCTGGATTATATGTTAAAAATATATATTAATTAAAATAATTCATTCATTCCCAATACTCAAAAATAAAATAATTTCAAGCAAACAAAATATAAAAAGAAACATTTACTTATAAAGAAAATATGAAAAGTAAAAAACTATTAGAGGCATATTATGAAAAAATGCATGCAAAAATACATACAAATATAGAAATGACAAACAGTTTTAGACACCACAGTAAGTATAAAGCAAAAATAGATTCTGGATTATATGTTAAAAATATATATTAATTAAAATAATTCATTCATTCCCAATACTCAAAAATAAAATAATTTCAAGCAAACAAAATATAAAAGGAAACATTTACTTGTAAAGAAAATATGAAAAGTAAACCATTAGAAGCATATTATAAAAAAATGCATGCAAAAATATATACAAATATAGAAATGACAAACAGTTTTAGACACCACAGTAAGTATAAAGCAAAAATAGAGATTCTGGATTATATGTTAAAAATATATATTAATTAAAATAATTCATTCATTCAATATTCAAAAATATAAAATAATTTCAATGAATTAAAATATAAAAAAGAAACATTTACTTGCAAAGAAAATATGAAAAGTAAAGCATTAGAGGCATATTATTATATAAAAAACTGTATGCAAAAATATATACAAATATAGAAATGACGCAAACAGTTTAGACATCGTAGTAATTATATAGCAAATATAGATTTTAGATTATACACTAAAAATATATATATACACTAGTAAATACACTTACCTATAAATCTTGGAAAAAAAACCTTTTCATGGAATATATCATTAATGAGGCAACATACTGATAAGGTTCAAATTTGGAATCTTTTGCAATTGTGATGACATTATTTAAATTATTAATTACATTATTTTTATGCATTAAAATTAAATATATGCTACGGTAAAAACAACTAAAAATCAAACAAAAGTTTTGAAATTAAAAAAAATAACATTTTACATACTTTGAATGCTAAAATCTTTATGAAAATAATTTAAACAAATAACGTAAATAAATGGAATTTTTCTTCAAATAATCTAAACAATTAAACATGTTCATAAAATGTATAAAGTATAAAAAAAATTAATTACAAGGATATGCATGCACAATGAATAATATTCGAATCGAGAGAGATAATTGAAGATTTAAATAAAGCAGAAAAATATAAAATAATTTAATTGGCCTTAAATTTCTTTATTTTTCGGTTATCCTTGACAGTTAAAATTTCTTCACACTGCGCTTTTTTGAATAATTATTTAAACATATATTCCCGAATGTAATAAATATTTTTTTAAAATATGAAAATGCAGGTATGTTACAATTCACACAAGGTGAATGAAACGAATGCAAGACATTCCACAACTCGTGTAATTCCAGATATGCTCGTGTTATGCTTGTAAAGCAAGATAACTGGCAATCAACTTTAAGAAACATTGATTCAAATGTTTTCGATATTAGCAAATTAAAAATGAAATATTGCGTTGAAATGACTTTCATAACAATATCTGTGGGCATTTTTAAACCTCCTCTATCCAGAAGTCTCAAATATTTTGTCTCTTCGACAGTTTCTGAGTCGAAATTAATCTGTTTGTCTAAA
Source organism: Trichonephila clavata (assembly GCA_019973975.1). NCBI lineage: Eukaryota > Metazoa > Arthropoda > Arachnida > Araneae > Nephilidae > Trichonephila > Trichonephila clavata. The sequence continues at coordinate 276,673 of BMAO01011207.1, read as the reverse complement.
ACAAATGTATATTTGCAATCGGAGCATTCGAATTTTATATTGTGCACGCAATAACCCGCTATGTACATTAAAACTTGATACTCCTCTATTGAAATATCATCTGATTTATTTGTAGTGTTTAATATTTCTTTGAAATCCTTAATATCTACTTTAACATTAAATATCTCACCTGAATTATTAGAAATTAAATTTTTTAGTGAAATAGTACCATATTTATCCGAGTGCAAAGTTAACACACTTTTAATGCGCAACTTCTTTTCAGCTTGCAAAATTTCTTGCACAGTAACATGATAATTTGATCCGGACATTTGTCTGTATTGCCCAAATCTAGCTTCTAAATTATCAGTTTGGAACTTTCCAGTTAAAACATATTTGAAATTCTGCTCCATCAAAAGATACTTTATTAGTTCTGGAATGGTATTTACTGTATGTCTCAAAGCAAAAAATGTTTCCTCGCTGAAACAACCTTCTCGTTTATTTTGTTTTAAATTTTTCCAGCAGTCCAGCCACTGAACAAATTTTGAAAAAAAAAAGTGAATCTATCATCATCTATTGACGAAAAAGGAACACTGTTTTTCAATCTAAGATTTTGACCCTTAGTTGGATTTTTAATATTCATTATTTGCCAGAAATATAAAATATGTTTGATGAATATTGCAGTGTCCCTAAACATTTCTGGGTAGCCTATAATTTATCTTGTAATATATTAAGTGCAGTCACATTGCTTTCTTCAAAAACTTTTAAAACTAATTTAACATTTTGTTTTTCAAAATTTGTTGGTTTCAAAGCTTTTAAACATAATTTTGGAGCTAATTTAACAATGTTGTTCATTTCTTCGTTATAAATTTTAAATAATGATGAAAAAGATGCTTTTCGGATTTGAGAAAATTCTGAAGGATCAGGATACATTAAAGAAGAATCAGCATCTTTCTGATTCAACCAATTATTTCGTATAGATTTGATAAGATGTACTGAATCAAAAATAAGATGCAATTTTTTTGTATTATTAGCTGGGTTCTGAATAACACTCTTTATGGTACCATTACACAATTTAGAAAAACAATTTCTATTTACTCTGTTATTATCACTTATAATACAAACAACTGAAAAACCTACCTTTTCCATTAGTGACAAAACTTCTAAAGTCATAGAATGCAAATCTTCAGCATTCATGTTCTTTACAGGGTTCAATGATACTATTTCTTTATTTTTACTCAATAAAGAAGAGTATAAAAAACATTGAATTGTAGTAGCTGCATCTCTTTTCTCTGTAAGTCCTACAATTTTATTAGACTTATATGTAATCGCTGATTTGATGAAAATTTCATCAATTTGTAATATTACGTGTTTCTCGTGGTCTTTGAGTTCTTTACATCTACCTCGTAGATAATTTTCATTCGCCGAAGTTGACAAACCTGGAGTAACATTTAATCCAGATGCAACTCTCTGTAACTGTCTCAAACTTGGAAGAATTATATTCCCCTTATCCCTTACATAGGAATAGCATGCAGTAGATTTAATGTACATGCAGAAAGAAAAAACCATTAAATTACTGCTATACTTACGGCCATGTTTATTTGTATTTAATAATTTCATTTGCTCTAAAATAAAATTTTCCGCCTCAAAATTTTCAGCATTACAATTTTCAATGTACTTCTCCCAAGATTGAATAGCCATAACATGATCAGGAATAGAATTAATAGAACAGATTTCCTCAAAGACATTTACTGTATTAAGAATATTTAGCAATTCACTGAAATATGTTAATTTAGGAGGATTATTAAGAATTTTTCCAATAGAAGGTATATTTAATTGACGATTATTATTAAATATAACTATAGAGAGATCTGTATTTATTTTCAGGGATTTTAAAATAGAAGGACAATTTTCACATTTAATAAAAAGGAATGTTATGCAACTTTCACAATCATGTTTTAGAACATTATTTTTAGATAAGAAATCAGATATAGGATTTTCTCGCATTAACAGATTTTCTTTTAAATATTCAAAACTGGTAATTTCGTCTTTCTTAATAAAATTAGTCAACAGTTGTTCGTCTAATTGTTTCATTTTTTCCTTTCGTTGAATTGACACTGAGCGTTCTTTAATTGTTTCATTCAAATAAGATGGACAACCAGGGAAAATGCAAGGATATGCATTATCTGATAATTTTGGATACACTCTAGGTATTTCAATAACAGTACCAGTCTTGTCTGTAATTTTATCTTTTCTTACAATGAAAGATTCAGGGAAATGTTTAATGCACACTACACTATTGTTAATGTTTTTAAAATCCCTTGGAATTTTCTTTTTCCAAGTTTGTAACAACTGTTCATCTTTTGGGAAACGAAACACTGAAACGTAGGGCTGCCCTGGTTTATTAGAGGTACAATTTGGTACACAACAATAACGAGGCATTTTTTATAAAATGTGTCCAGCTTTAGGTTAAGTTATGAAAAAAGTTTTAAGATAACTAAGATTTGACAGAATAAAAAAATATAACATTAAACTCTAACTTCTCATATAAAACAAAATATCTTAATTTACAAATAATTAAGGATGTTGGCACATAAGCATCAATTTATGATACCATGTCCTCACGAAGAAAAGAACAAATTCAATAATAAGACAACAGTAAAGTTACACAATAATATAAATATCGTACCTTTCTTTATGGTATATAAAGGAGTAATCCTGAATGGTACAGTTATCCTGAACTTCCTGAAAAAACAGTAAAGTTATCCTGAAAAAACACACTTCGGAACAGATATTAACTTTGTCACCATACAAGATGGAAGCGTAAGGAGAAATCGTGGGTCCCGCCAAAACAAACTATCGTTCCCTCCTTTGGACATGTGACATGAGCTAGCTCTCTGACTGGCGAAGCCTTCTTATTTAGAAAGCCTTGCCCTGACTGCTTCCGTGGATTTCGTACCAGAAATGTAGTTTTCTCAGAAGTCGGTGGGTGCTCGATCGAAAAAAAAACCCAATTTACAATCACGTCGCTCCTTAGCAAGCTGGAGATTGGATTTAAAAATTACTACAAATTCGTTTTCTAAGACAAGCTATTATGTGTTTCTTTATTCCATTTTGTTAAAATTATTTATTAGTTTATTATTTTGCATTATTTTCTTGATTTTCGTTTTAATTACCATGTCATGATTATAAAACTAAGGAAATTTCTTTTTGTTATTTAAACTTTATTGTGCGTCTTTTTCTTTGATTATTAACGCCACACTTCTCAAATCAACGCGAGGGCTATTAGCGATGGACCTCGTAATTTTTAGCCGCTGTTCAAGCGACCAGGGCGTCACTTGAGCTTGAAACATGCTTCCGAAGATTGAACCTTTACAGATTTAACGTGCACGAACTTCTTTACATGATAGGTGAGTGAGTGAATATTAACGTCGCACTGTTCAGCTACACGAGGGCTTTTGGGGACGAACCTCGTAATTTTGAACCATGGTCAAGTGACGAGGACGACTCATGTGCCTAGCACCACGTCTCCTAACTACCACACCACACCACGGGAGGACGTTTGAGCTCTCGACAGATTTAAAAAGCATCGCTCCCCTACACGGCGGGTCTTTAGTGGTACTGGGCTCGAACTCGTGACATGCCAGCCACGATTCGATACCTTGACCACTCGACTACCACGGCCACTTTACATGAGGGGTTTTAGGCGCCACGAGGATTCGATCCCACGATACGTCAGAAAAAAACGATGGTCACGAATTCGAGACCATAACCACTCATCTATATCTTTCGATTTAGACTAAAAATATAGCCATAATCAAGAAAAATGTATATATTTTTTTAGCCTCAATAAAAGTTTAAGGGGAAAAAGGGCTATATGCAAAATAGTTATATGCCTTTTTCTTTATAGTAAACAAGTATTAAAACATAAATGATACATTAAAGTTTAGATTTTGCAATTTTGCAATTTTATCAAATTTTTTTTTTTATTATTTCAAAGTCAAGAAAATAATGAAAAAGAAACCATATAATTTATCTTTTATGAAAAAACTATTTAACTACTATTGTATGAGTACTTTGCCGTTCCTTTGGATTCATCCATTTCCTTCCTAGAAAAAGTAGCTTTCTTCTCGTTTTCAAGTTTCAAATTTAATCGACGGGGCCCTAAAATATACTCTTAATTATATTTGTACATGGTAGATAAGTTCCAAAAGAAAACGTGTAAAAAATTTACGTATAAAAGTATTACATCTATGGAAAAGTAGAAGATTACTTCCAGCTCTAAAAAATCAGCAAAAATAATACAACAAACCATAAATTTTTATGTAAGGATCTCAAAGATTTCATTTCATAACTATTGTACATACATTCAAGAACCAAAATATTATGACCACCTGTCAGTAACGAGTTGGCCTACCTTTGGCGCACAACACAGCTTCAACCCACCTTGGCATGGATGCTACAAGTCCTTGGTAGATGGCTGTTGACACATTGTACCAGATGTTTAAGCAACGGTCACGCAAATCCGAGATATTGCGAATTGGTAGTCTTTGAACTCTGAGCTGCCGTCCCATGACATCCCAAATGTGTTCTATCAGATTGAGATCTGGTGAGTTAGGCAGCCAGGACATTAACTGGAATTCAGCATCATGTTCCTGGAACCACTTCAACACAATTTTAGCCTTGTAACACGGGGCGTTGTCCTGTTGGAACATTCCATTTCTAGCTGTAAAAACAAAAGACCATGTAAAGGTGCAACTGGTCGGCAATGATGTTCAGATACCCTGTAGCATTCATGGTCTGCTCTACCACAACCACGGGTCCCAGAAACGCCCAAGAGAACGCCCACAAAAGCATAATACCGCCACCACCGGCCTGTGTATGACCTACTGTACATTGAGGGAGCAACTGTTCGCCTGGGAGATGGCGTATCCTGACACGGTCATCGATGTGATGAATGACCAAACCGTGATTCATCTGACCAGGCAACTCTCTCCCACTGATCCATGGAACAGTCGCGATGTTCCCGGGCCCAGCGCAGGAGCAGTTGGCGATGACGCTTGGTCAGCAAAGGCACACGAGCGGGACATTTGCTGCGTAGCCCCATATCCAACCAAGTCCGCTAAACAGTGTGCTCCGATATTATTCTACTTGGCCCTGCATTCTATTGGGCTGTCAGCTGAGCCACTGTCAGGCTCCGGTTTTGCTTCACCATGCGAGACAGTCTCCGACGAACTTTTTCTTTGATAGCGTGTGGATATCCATCACCATGTGGTCTACTGTTGGTTTCACCGTCATTCATCCACTTTGCATAAGTACTAACAACTGTAGATCGTGAATAACCCACTAGTCGTGCAATTTCGGAAATACTTGTTCCGAGCTTTCGAGCCATTACAATCTGCCCTCTATCAAAGTCGCTTAGACCCGCAGCCTTTCCCACCACATACAGAAGTAAGTGAACAAATGATTCTTCAGACTCTCCAGCAGCAGTTAATACCACTTCCACGTGATCACGTGCCTTCCACGTCATCCAGGTGAGTTCATTGCAAAATGTAGGGATGGTTATAATGTTTTGGCTCTTGAGTGTATATCATACAAAAAAAGTAAAATATCCTTTATGAAGGGGGAACAACGTGCCACTAATTCGTGAACACTAAAATTAGACAGTATAACATAAATTTGACAAAAAGATTTTATTCGTTGTTATTTTCTAACCAGTATGTGTATACGTTTACGCAAGTGAGTAAGTGAATATTAACGTCCCACTATTCAGCTACACGAGGGCTTTTGGGGACGCTCCGCTTAATTTTGAACCATGGTCAGGTGACGCGGACGACACCTGAGCTGGCACCCCCCTCTCCTAACTACCACACCACACCAGCGGGAGGACGTTTGAGCTCTCGACAGATTTAAAAAGCATCGCGCCCCTACACGGTGGGTCTTCAGTGGTACTAGGATCGAACTCATGACACGCTAGCCACGATCCGATGCCTAGACCACTTGGTTACCGCGGCCACGTTTTCGCAAATCTTCAACATCATTGCTATCATTAGAAATGTCTTAGTTATTTACTTCGTGCTTCATTAGTGAAATTCTTTCTGTAATCTCTTGAACAAAATTAGGATAAACTACTTGAGGGCCGATGTTTCAGTATAGTAAGAACAAATAAATATAAATTAAAGTTTTAATCATAGTTGTAAAAAAGTTATAGGTACCTATTTTAAGCCACGACAATTACTTTCAAAGGTCACAATTGCTTTATTTTAATAATTCCAGATTCAGGACAAGTCAGAATGAAGCGTTTTGAAAGTGGAGCTGCAAAGCGCAAAAGATCGAAAGAAAAGCAGGAATCTGTTAATAAATTACGGAAACTCACTCAATTTTTTATTAATGCAAATTATACATCTACCTCGCCTACTTCTATCAGTATATCCAATAATGTACCAAAAGATAAAGGACGGGAAGAAACAGACTATTTAAGTGTGCGAGAAGGTACTATAGAACCTACTGAAATAAGTACAATAACTGAAAATGTTTCGAATATTTTTACTGCAAGTACAGATCCAGGGCAGTGGCCTTCAAATATTGACAAGAATTTTCAGTCATACTGGGTGGAGAAAGCTCCGTCAGTTTGTTCTAAAAAACATATTGATTTTGACAAATCAGCACGAGTATACAGTGTACCAAATGATAAAATTAAAACAAGATATCTGTCTACGATGTTGCTCAAAAAAGAGTTACGTAATGGGGAGGTTGCAGACCGTGAATGGTTAATATATTCTCCGTCACAAGGAGAAGTATACTGTTTCGTATACAAATTGTTTTCATCTACCAATTCTACATTCATTAGCAGCGGATTCAATGATTGGAAGTACGGCTATTTCACAGCATGAAAATGCACCTGAACACAAAAAGTGCATGATGAACTACCACAGTCGATTTTAGTTAACTAGTTGCGTAGATAGCCATCTTATCACACAATTCAAAGATGGACGTCATTATTGGAAAGAAGTGCTAAAGATAATAGTGGCTATTATTCAGTTCTTAGCATCAAAAGTATTGCCTTTCAGAGGGGAAAACGAAGCAGCAGGTTCAGTGAATAATGGGAATTATTTAGGCACTTTGGAACTTCTAAGTAAATTTGATCCGTTTTAAAATGAAATATTAAAAAGTATGGCAATTCTGGAAAAGGTAATCCTTCTTATCTATTTGCTACTATTTGTGATGAATTCATTGCAGTCATTGCGTCAAAAGTCTTGGAAACTATCGTCACTGAAATATAGAAAGTTAAATATTATTCTATTTCCGTTGATTCTACCTCAGATGTGACTCATGCTAACCAACTAACTTTTATTTTACGGTATGTCCAAAATGGTGGCCCATTAAGAAATTTTTGTAATTTATTAATATTAATGGACATACTGCAGAGTCCTTGACAAATGTTGTGGTTTCGTTTTTGGAAAATAACAATATTTTCCTCGGTGATTGTAGAGGTCAATCATACGACGATGCCTCGAATATATCTGGGAAATATTCAGGATTGCAAGCCCGACTTCTAGAAAAAAATAAATACGTTATATACGTGTCACGTGCAGGACATTCTTTGAATTGAATTGGCGTTCAAGCAAAAAAATGCAATTATAATTTAAAATTTACTTTGATTTTGTCCAAAATCTTTATAATTTTTCTCATCGTCAACCCATTGTTAGAATATACTAACACTAAATTTGAACTGCGATAGAAATCAAAAAGTACTGAAAAGCATTTCAAAAACACGTTAGTTAGCACGCGCAAACGCAATTAAAGCTTTAAGCTCCGAATATTCAGAAATTGTCGCGAGCCTTGATTGTTTAATTAACGAAGAATCACAGGCAGCAGACACTCGACTTTCTGCTAAAACATTAAAAATTAAGATGTATGAATTGGAAACAATTTTTTTAACTATCCTTTGGAGTAATATTTTGACACATATTGAGAAAGGAAATCTATTTCTCCAGAGTAAAATATAGATTTATCGAAACGTGTGTAAAATTACTAAAATCATTAATGATATATATAAAAGCTAGAAAAGACTCTTGACTATTATGAGTCAAAAACCAAGGAAGTATCCTTTATAAAGGAATATCAAAATGTTCACAAACGTGTAAGACAACGGAGTGGTAGAGTAAATAGAGACACTGACACAAAGTTTGAAAACAGACACAGCCAAAAATTTAAAATTGAAACTTTTTTACCAATAATCGACTCTCTAATTTGCAATATACAAACGCGTAGTAAAAATACGAGAAGCTATTTGAAATGTTTGGATTTTTTGAAAATATTTCTAATTTAGATGGAACAAAAATTAAAACAGCCTGCGAGAAAATATCAAAATTTTACGATAAAGACATTAATGGAGAGGAACCTAACTTGGAATGTCATTATCTCAAGTCATATTTGATCATTGATGGCGAAAAGATGAAGAAAAAGCCAAAAGAAGAATTGGAAAAAAGAAAGATTAATAAAAAATATAACTCTACAAATGCAGATGAGAATGAAGATCAGTTGTTGGATGAGGGGACTGGAATCGGGACCAAAACACTCTATACATACATGTATATTGAAAGACTTTCATAATGTTGAGGAATATTAAAATAATTATGAGAATTTTCTTATCAAGGATGATTAATAACGCGTTCGTTTTCAAAACTCAAATTGGTCAAAAATGAATTGAGATATCGCATGACTCAATTACGTTTGAATAATTTAAGCTTGATGTGTATGGAATATTAAATACTAATGACAATTGATTTTGAAGACCTTATTAATGATTTCGCGAATTTAAAATGTAGAAAACGAATTTTCACATAAAACCTCTTTTTACTGAGCATTACTTTCATTGAACAGTACATGTATATACACCAAATTAAAGGAGAGGGTCACAGGGGGGCCTATTTTTTCATAAGGGCTCAAGGCCTCTAAGCGGTTTGAACGTCTTTTTCCGCACGTCTAGAGCTGCTTCGAAAACGCACCACACGTCTTTTTCTGACTTCGAGAGAGTGCTTCAAAAGCGTGTAGGCCGCATTTTTCTGAAATCCTTTCCCCCCTTTAACCTTTTCAATAGAATTTTTGCTATTCCTGGTGGGCGCAGTAGCTTAGTGGTTATGGTCACGAGTTCATGTCTGGAGTGTCATGGGCTCAAATTCTGTTGCCACTAAAGACCCTCCGTGTAGATGAGGCCATTCCTCCCATTTATGTGGTAGTTAGGAAAGAGGGATGCCAGCTTAGGTGTCGTTCTCGTTACTCGACCGAGGTTGAACATTACGAGGTTTATGATCAATAGCCCTCTTGTTGCTTTATAGAGCGACACTAATTTCTCTCTCTCTTTCTTTTGCTAATCCTGCTCCAGGCACATAAATTACTTTAATAAACCTGTAAAAATTCTCACTTATAGTTAATCTTTTATTTTCAAAATTTACATATCTAATATTGATTGAAGTTTTTTCCTAATGGGAAATTTTAAGAGTGCAGTCCATTTGGACGTAGCTGCTTTAATTTCGGAAAGGACTTTCTTTCCTAATACAAAAATAACTTATTTTTGAGATCTGTGCATAATTCTCTGTTTTACGAATTTTTTATTCTGCTTATGTGATCCATAAGCACAGAGTAGTAATTACTTAACAATTCGATTAAAATTTTCCATTACATTAATTATGTAATTTTATATCAAAAACATGAAGAAAATTTACATTTTCAAAACATTCTCTTTTCATGGAAAATACTTCTATGTAATATTTTTTCTATGTATATATAGTTAGGATTTTTCTTTACAGAGCCTGAATTAAGATTTTCGAAACATTCACATTATTTTAGAGTTACTATTGAAATAACAACCAGGCTTCTTCATAAAAATTTCGCTACTTTATTAATATAAGTCCCACTTCTAAATTATATCTTCTAAAAAGTCCATTTGAGGTAGGGATTCCAGAGAGCTTCCCAAATCGAATAACAAAAACTAAACTTTCATAACATCAAGAATTATTTTTAAGATTGTCGAATTTTAGATATCTATAATAATAATGTTTACGATAAATTCTATATCTCGCTATATTGACATCAATAGGAATGTTGTAAAGTTTTCATATGCAAGAGTATATTTTTTTAATTCTTGATTATTTTAGGACCCCGGTGCATAGCATCCATTGACCACACCACTCCCTGCAGAACTCCCCAGAGCTTTTAGTCTGGTTGAAATGACAATTCCACGAATGTTTCACTTACTAAGAAAGTATACACCCCACAATAAGTGCCAAAATAGATTCCAATCGCCTCCCCCTGAAATAAACAGCTATCCTGTTCAAATGTTTCCCCCCTCCCTCGTCAACCTTATCTCAAGGTCACTTGACCGTTTCATCTTGGAAACAAATTGTCAGAACTTCCTTCTTTCATTCCAACGAAGAGGGTCCCCTCCCTAACAATGACGTAATCTCATGACGTAGTCTAGGGTTACTTTAATTCCCTTACCCCCTCCCCCTTTCATATAAAAAAAGCAGAATTAGTGTTTCTGAAGTGATTAAAATCATTATTCATGTAGCAAAATATTCTTTTTCGTACAATAAAGTATTATTAATGTGTATTTAAGCAGTTTATGCTCAATTTTCTTCTAAAGTAATGTTTTAAAAGTTTTGTACGTAGATTGCATACACGTGGCGCCACCTGCAGTCATTACAATAAAGCTTGCCAAACATGGCGTCCGAGCATTTTGGAAGCAAAAATATATGTATTTTTCGCAATTTTAAAATTTTCTAGACTATTTCTGACATTTTTACATTTCATGGTGGATTTATATGAGTAATTTACGTTCTCAACAAAAGTTTCATATCCAAATAATGTGATTTCATTAAGTTAAAGTACCCTGACCTTTTCAGTACATTTAGAAGTCCACCTTAAGTGCGTATGTAAGTTAACAGTATTTAAAATTGAATGATTAGGTCTTGAAGCAACACAGGTTCCTAATTTCATGATATTCAATGGTTATTTTATGCGTTGTTTTTTATATAATTGAGCATATTTAATAAATATCTTTTTATTTTATTGTTAATTGAAGAATTTAATTTAATGATTAGGAAGCCAAAAGTACCGAGAAACTTCGGATATTTATCGAAAAAATTCTAACAAATAATTAATTTTATTGTTGCAATGAACATAAAATCATTTCGCTAAAACAATGTTTTTTCCCCCTTCTTTCTTTTTAAACCTAGAAACGATTTATAAAGGTCTATATTTTGTTTTTATAAATGTTAAGCTCAGGGTACATAGTGATCTCAGTAAGGAAGTTTTTAATTTGTTTTTTTAGCCCAAATCTTATCAGGTATATATATATGCTGACAATGTTTTAAATTGATCGATTGGGTCATGGAGCAACACAGGTTTCTAATTTTACTAATTTCATAGTATTCAATTGTTATTTTATGCATTTTTTATACTAAGCAAATTTTTTAAACATTTCTTTATTTTATTGCTGATCAATAAACTGAATCCAATAGTTAGATATTAAAAAAAACCCCGAAACTTCGGAGATATTTATCGGAAAATTTATAATAAATAAGGTGTTGTTTGAATTCTTTTTTATAATCATCAGACAAATCTTTCTAATATGAGATTGTTGTGATCGTTCCTGAGTTTCTCTCAATTTACTATCAAGCAAATTTTGTCTTGTTACACACATCCGACCCTGTTTTGTATTTCGTTTTACATGTTTCATTACTGAAATTAATAAATGCATTTCTTTCATCCATCTCACAATAATTGAAATATATCATTAGAATACTAAAGTATATTATTGCGAATCTTTTATTTTGCAGCAATATCTTCTTACATTTCAAATAAAATTCTTCCCAAGATTAATAGTTCTACGGAATTTCACCATTTTACTAAAATAAAATATTAGTATAATAATATAAAATTATTTTAATACATTTTTTTAAAAATCAGAACGATGTGATTGTCAAAAAGATCACCAAAGAAAAATAGAAGACTTTGTGCAAGTTTTGAATAAGTAATAGTAGGCAATTGAGACAGACATTAACAAACTTTTTTAAGAGGTTCAATAAAAAGCTATCTTTCTATTTTAATGCGACTGATTTAATCTATCGATGTAAGATCGCTACTTGTTATGTGAAGGCTCAATTCATCAATTAGCTGAAAGTTTTATATATTTCTGAAAGTCTTCAAAAGTTAGCACATCTGGAAAAAGTTTTAAATAGTAATACAAAAGTATAAATCGCGAAAATATTGAAGTTTTAATAGTATTTAAAAAAAAATTAATATTTGTTAAGCTGAGTATCAAGCATTATAAAAATAACTAGCAAAACGAAGAACTAAGTTATATTTTTATCTGAAAACCCTCTTAGGATTCTAGTATAACTTATGTGGTTGAAGGAAACGATTTTGATGAACTTAGCTACAACAGAATAATTTATTATGGAAAGTAGCAAAGAAATAATTGACTTACATAATATTTCTAGGATTTCAAAACTGAATGAATACTTTATACCTTTTTTTTAAAAAAAGAAATACAGTTTCCTAATTTTCTTTACAAAACATGTACTGTTAAGCGTTTTTTTTCTTAAATGTATTTATGTTGCATGTAAATGTTAAAATTTTAATATAAATAACTATGCAGCTAATGATTGTTTACTTATGGAACTTGTAAAAATTATGAAAAATCAACTATACAAGGTTTTTCGATTTAAGAAAAATTTATTACTTGTACCGCTTTGACATCAGATGGAATGCCATCACTCTTTAAGCTACTTTACTGCACAAACCATTGTATTTCTCAAATGGTTTTGGATTATACCTACTGTATTAAAAAGTGTTGTGTAACTAATATTGTTGACAGTCTTAAAAAAAGTAGACAATTGATTGCTTTTAAAACTAAATAAAATATTAACTTGTATTGCATTTCCCATCATATAAATATTACTTACTATATATAATTAATTACATTACACAATCTGTAATGCTTTAGAAAGTCTTTCACAACTGTGATGCAATTATAATGTATATGTCACCACAGCTGAAAATCCCATCTAGCACTTTTTAAGATCAAAAAGTTATTCAAGACTTTCAGAGATGTAAGAATATTTACTTCATTCATCTGGTTGATACACAGAGCACATAAAAAAGCAACCTGAAAAACTATAACTATTTTAAAGTATTTATATATATAACAAATAGTACATCAAAAAACTGGTCCATTACTGGACAAAAAAATAAATAAATCCTTATCTATACCATAAAAAAGACAATCACATTATATCATTACTTTCACTACCACTTTCCTCATCACCCATGAAATGTAACATATGGATGAAATACCTGTATAGGCAAGGCAGATTTTCAAGGTCTATTCCTGTATAACAAACAGCACAATATTATCAAAATGATGAATAATTTATTATTAAGAATTCTTTACACGCAAGTTAAAACATATTACTTACTTTAGTATATAGTTTTGCTTGTATTGATAGCAAGCATTAACATCACCTGATTCTATATATTTTATATTAAACACTTACCTGCAAAAAGTATACATGTATTTTCTAAATTCGTATGTTCCAAAAGTATAAATAAATTTTTTGCCTAAAATTTTATTAAGAATTAATGATATAAAAAATTACCATACACCCATCACTTTCCAAAATTTGTGTGGTAACATTCAACTGCAATGGAATCTCTATCCTGCATGATTTTTAAATTATATGCTTCTAATATACTGTCATAAAGCCATTTGTGACAAAAATTTTGTCATTTTTGATAATTACTTACCTCCTCGTCTGATATAAAAATATACAACAACTTTACCACATAAAAACATAGCTAAATGTCTTGGAAAACATAAAACAACTCCACTACAAGCATATATCAGGTGTTAAAGATACAGTTAAGTTTTTTTTGCAAATAGTTTTTGAATTGAGTAATGCTGACTTGCCTGAGCTTGAATGTTTTCTTTCTTGACAACTAAAAAAGAACATTCCAGAATTTTCCTTTTTATTTTTATATCCTTATTAGTTGGCTTAAATATTGACTGCTAGTTTAAATGCTGATTGGGAGGTAGGTACATGAGGATCAGGTAAATAATTCTTTAGTAATTACTTTTTACCTTTCTTTTACTGAATTGCATGTTGAGACAATTGTTCCTGAACTATTTTACCTTGCAATAAGCAATTTAATACTACAAGTAGAAGTTCAGTCTCCTGGTTTTTCTTATGTCATTACATATTTCTTTGGCGGAAGACCCCACACCACACTTTCTATCTGAGATATGGAAAGAAGTATATTCAACATTTTCAACAACATGGAATCTTTCAAACAATTTAAGAATGAACTTAATACGTTTACATGGTGCATGATTATCTGAGCATTCACATGTATACCAAGCCGAACATGATAATTTTACACACCTGTAATGGCATTGATCACACACACATAACCTCTTTCTGAAATGCTACCATTATCTTTTTTAACAACATAAAATACATCTCCATTAGTCTGCGATTTTATAAACCAAGAATTTGTTGCCTGGTTATAAATATCTGTCAGGAATCTTCAATTCATTTTTAAATGGAAATAGGTTGTGAGGATATAAACTGGGGAGAGTACCATTTAAAATTCTATAATGTGGCTAAATATGTATCATGCTGTATTTTCAACAAACTATCTGCTTGACAGTTAAATTTTCATTTTAAAATAATTGGACATTCATGTATTGTGAATAGATTAACAATATATATTTTTATCAGTATTGGCATGCAGAAGTAGATGATGCGACTTATACTATTAGTAGGCTGAATTACAATAATTATCATGAAAATATTTATTGAAAGCAGGCTTTTTATCAGTCGATGCAATTTTAAAATTTTCCATTATTTGTTTACATCTGATTGAACTTATTCCTTCCAAATGAGCTACTAGAGAAATTTCCCTTCGCATTTCAAAATTGGAAAACAAGATCATTTAATCATTTCTTCCAAGTGCATTGAAGGCGTAATGCAATTAATTTTTAACTGGGCACCCTTTCTCTCAGAATGTTGAAACACAATACATATTTCCTGTATTTAATTTATTAGTAATAACATGAGCAACAGAGTAAAGCATTCCTTATTAGTCAAGTACAATTAAACTTCTGTTAACCGAATACATATTCTAATACTGAAGATTTTTCAATACCCCATTTCAAGATTAGCTTTAATGAACTCTATACAAGTTTTATAAACCAGTTGAAATGCTTGATTATGCTTTGAAAAATATATTATACTGATCCTTAATAGTCTTTATAAAGAGTGATTCTACCAAGATATTCCATTAATAATTGGAATATAGAATCTTTGATATTTCTATACAACTAGTTTTTCTTTTATGTCTAGGAAGCTTCACATGTTAGCAAATGTGTTAAATATCTAAATCTACAATTTCACTCATGATATGGAAAAGGTTAAGGGAAGTTAAATCTAAACATACTGTGTAGATCTTTACATGTGATTCGTATAAAATTTTTTGCAATAGATAATACATTCCAATAATGATTTTTTTCTTACTTTAATTAAATAAATGTATTTTCTTATTAAGAATAGTGTTATTACCTTTGGTTGGATCCTAGCAGGGCACCCTTCTTTTACAAGAACTCCAGAAAATTTGTATTTTCTATTATTATTCTCACAATCATTTAAAAATTTAGCCAAACAATTTACCTCATATATTTACGCTAATTTTTCATAACAATCAATAGAACTTTCGATTTAACGACAAGAAAAAGTTTTACACTCACGAGATCCGCCAAGGGCAATCACAGCAGGAACTAAATACTGGAAATTTAAAACGTATTATTAAAACATTATAAATAATCAAAGCATAAAATTTTTACATTCACTGATCGGAGAATCGAGCTTTTACAGCAGAAGCTAGAAAGTCGATGAACGGAAAATGTTAATTACATCAAATCAAAGCACAAAATAAAATAAAATACAATATAAAAAGAGTAAATAATAATAATTCAAAATTATGAATCAAAGTTTTAGTTGTTCACATAAGTTAGAAATTCCATAAATCAGCAAATATGTTAAAATGATGGAAAACTTAACAGGAAATTAATACAATATAAAAACTGCAAAAAAATTTCTCAATTAAACATTATAATTCAAAGTTATAAAATACCTAATCAATAAATCTCCCGCTAGAATTTTATATACGAACCTTTCAGCACGAGCGCTATAGCAAGAATGATTTTAGTAGGTTCAATTAAGCCAACGATGAACTTGGCGATTTTCAAAAAGAGGCCAAAAATATCAAAGTA